>APFE030356224.1:117549-130343 GCA_000404065.3 Pinus taeda
ATGCCTCTGAACTGTGTTACAATGAGGCTCGAAGGCCTATTTATTGTTGAGAAACAATGGAAAACCCCAAACATCCAAAAACCTAACCCTAGAAGATGAAACACCAAACTATGGTCCCTATTTGGGCAAATTAGTACATTAACTTCACGAGGTTGTAACTTTGTCATACGATCTTCGTTTGACATGCAAAATATCTCGTTAGAAAGATATATCTGAGAAATACAACTTTGGGAAGAGAATCATCAGTCCATGGACCCATGTTTCTCCAAAATTTCCCAAAAACCATCATTTAGGGCCTCAAAAAGGCTTCAGAAGTTCAAGACTCGAAAAACTGTAAAAATAGTAAATTGTGCTACAATTAAGGAAACTAAAAAACTGAAAGAGATAGTTGTGGGGGTCCAAGATGGATAGGTGGGTGGCTACCAACATCCACCTAGATCATTCCTCCCCCCTTAGGAAGAAATGGTTCCCATTGCGTTGGGTTCCTCTATCTGCTAAACTTGGTCCTTGGTGAGCTTTTCTGCAATCTCTGATGTGTCCAGTAATGGTGGGAAGCATGATCAACAACAATCCACATTGAACACTCGGTGCAAGAGAAGGAATGGGGGAATGCTGTGCTCCAAAGCATTGTTTCCCACAACCTTCATAATGTTGTAAGGACCATTTTAGAATGGTCTGAGCTTCTGATGGGCTCTTGTAAGGCATTCTTTCTATAGATGCAACCAGACTTTGTCGCCCACTTGAAAGTTGAAACTTGTGTGGTACCCTTGTGGGTGAGAAGAAGTTGTTCTTGTGTTATTTCATGACCATATCCCTCTGCCGCTGCTGTTTCTATGTGGAGGAACCCTTTGTAGGGATCATGGATGTGGTGACGATCTTTCCCTTACGTTGGGAGCGAACCAGGAAAAAATGAATTTCCTAGTCTAGGAGATGAGCTTGGTGCCTTTCTTAGCAGCAATCAAAGAGGTGGCAGTAGGTGGGGCTACCTCCAGTATCCTGTATAATGAATTACCCAAAGAAATAATAATAGTGTGAGGCCTTGACTCATACACAACATGTCACCTCCATAAGTATGGTTGGCCTAATAGTACATTACAAACATCTAGAGGTGAAACATCACACAATACCTTGTTTGTGAAAGGTTTGATATTGTGGGGGAGGCGACACTGCTGGTGAACTTGGAGATCTTGTCCTTGGTGAAGCCACCAGATGCTGTATGGTGGCGGGTGTGGTGTAGTCGGTAGGCCCAACTGCTTCACGACCTCTGCTGAAATGAGGTTCTTTTGGCTCCCAATGTCAACAATGAATTGTAGCGGCAAACCCTTCACCCACATCTATGAGTGGAAAAGACGCTCCCCCTCCTCTGGATCTTTAGGCTCATTATTTTGGATCTTGGCAGTGGAAAAAGTGGTGCTCAACTCTGTTTCAATCATCTACTTCCCTTTGCCATTCCCCTTGTCAGGTTCTAACTCAGGGTCGGAACATGCATCTGATTCTGAAGCCTTCAACTCGGCCACCAACAACTGTTTGGTCCGACACTCACTAGTGTTGTGAGTGGGGCTCTTATGGAACTCACTTCACTTTCCTATGTCCTTCGACTTCGTGGTGTTTTTATTTTTTTGCTACTTCGATGTGCTGTCTTGGGGCACCCCACCTTGGCATTGTCCTTTGGTCTTCAGATTCACAGATCCAAAGTCTCGCTTCTTCTGTTTAAACTTCTGCTCGATCTTGACAACGTATTGGTATGGCGTACCGAGCGAGAAGATGTTCAGGAAATCCATCTCTCCTTGGATGTATCTGTGTAGGTAGTTGTGGTATTTGAGTACTAGGTGCAGCTCAAAATCTTTGATAACCAACTATGCGCAAAGGGTATGAAAAATGTTGGTGAACTCCGACACATCTTGGTCCCTTCCCTGTCACAGTGTGGTCGACTTTATGTATTTGTCCTCATAGCTTTTGACAGGGTAGTACTGCTCCTTAGACACATCCTGGAACGAATTCCAAGTGGGTGTGGCTGAAAATAGTGAGCCCGTACTTTCATCCTTCTTCTCGCAGTAGGTTTCCCACCAATCCTTGATGTGGGGGGCTACTTTGAGAAGAGCGGAAATAATCTTTTCTCGACTAGAAAAATCATGAATAGAAAAATACCCTTCTATCATATTTAACCATTTATCTACGACAACTGCATCTATCTAACCCTCGAATATGGTGATTTCAAAGTTAACTTGTACCTTAAATTGTGTGGCATTTCTAGAGTACTTGTTGGAAGTCGATGCGTAGCCTCTCGGTAGCCGTTGAAGGATTTGGGCAAAGCTGTCCATCATCGCATTCCTTTGTCGCTCGAGGGCTTCTTTGAGCAAGATTTTGATAGGATCTCCTGCCCCATCATCTTTCTTTTCATCTGCCATGGGAGGCCGTCGGGATTTGTGGGGCTGGTCTTGTAAAGGTTCGACCAGTTCAAGCCCTAAATCCTTATATCCCGACCTCGTTGGGGACATGCAAAGAAAAACAGAGAAAAAATAGACCTTCTGATACTATTGATCTAGATTTAAACAAGAACGCAACAAATTATAGAGATAACCGTAAACACATAGATGCAGCAGAAATAATAGTTCATTTCATTAATGTAAAAATACTGAAATATGCTTACAAACAGAAATGTACATAAACTAGCTAGGGTGATGGTGGCTTATCTCTAAGAAGAGATGTGGTGGCTACATGCCTCTGAACTATGTTACAATGAAGCTTGAAGGCTTATTTATTTTTGAGGAACAATGGAAAACCCTAAAAATCCAAAAACCTAACCCTAGAAGATGAAATGCCAAACTGTGGGCCATGTTTGGGTAAATTGGTACATCAACTTCCCAGGGTTGTAACTTTGGCATACGATCTCTGTTTGATGTGCATCTGAGAAATACAACTTTGAGAATAGAAATATTAGTCCATGGACCTATGTTGCTCCCATATTTCCCAAAAAACGTCGTTTAGGCCCTCAAAACGGCTCCAAAAGTTCAGGACCCGAAAAACTGCTAAACATAGTAAATTGTGCTACAGTTAAGGAAACTGAAAAACTAAAAGAGACAGTTGTGGGGGTCCAAGTGGGATAGCTGGGTGGCCACCAACATCCACTTGGATTATTCCTCCCCCCTTAGGAAGCAATGGTCCCCATTGCGTTGGGTTCCTCTATCTGCTGAACTTGGTCCCTGGTGAGTTGTTTTGCAATCTCTGATGTGTCCAGTAATGGTGGGAAGCATGGTTGATGACAGTCCACATTGAACACTCGGTGCAAGCGAAGGAATGGGGGAATGCTGTGCTCCAAAGCATTATTTCCCACAACCTTGGTAATGTTGTAAGGACCATGTCGGAGTGGTCTAAGCTTTTGATAGGCTCTTGTAAGGCATTCTTTCTGCAGATGCAACCTGACTTTGTCCCCCACTTGAAAGTTGAAACTTGTGTGGTACCCCTGTTGGGTCTTGAATTTGTCATTCATTTCCATTACACTTTCACTATTATGTCCATTATATCACCTCCATTTCACTACTATGTCACTACATTCATCCCACTTTCATTATCATCGGGCCACATTTATGTTTTTCCAAACTTTATTAATTCTTAGCCTTTTTAAGTGAATTTGTGGTTAAAAACTAGAAAATAATGTGCATATGCTTATACATAACAAGTGGGTTGATATTGTTGACATGTGTAGGTTAAAAGGAGGCTTCTAGAAGACCTTTATGTGGCACTCTAAGGCCATATTCGAATTTGAGTGGAGCGAATCACGGGATCATGAGGATATGTGTCACATCTCCTAATTGTATTAAAACTCTAAGAAGACATGTATCTTATCAGTTCCTATTTTGATTAGGACTCTAGAGGTAGAGGGAGAGATTCATGGACTCTCATTAATGAGATGGCTTCTCATCTTTTTGTATAAATAGGAGATCTCTCTCCTTCATTTTTGGACTTAGCTTTTTAGTTCTTAAGCTTGTAGCTTTTTGGTAGCTCTTTAGCTTGGAGTTTTTAGTTCTTCCTTGATGGCTTTGGAAAGCTTTGGAGAGCTTTGTTGTACTTTGTAATTTTGAAGAATTTGAATAAAGCTTTGATGTTCTCAACATGGAAGGAGATGTGAAGTAGATGTCATGGAGCACATTAGAATGTAAGGTAGAGTAGATTTTGTTTTGAAGTTTTGCTTTGATTTCATTCAAGTATGTCATTTTATTACTTTCAAGTTTGATAGTTTAGATTTTCCATTCATGCAATTTTAATTCATGCAAGTCTGTTCAACCGGTTGATTGTAGATTTATCTAACTGTGTAATGTACGCTTGAAAAAATATTCCAAGAAAGTAGTCTTCCTATTTTCCGATTGGTGAATTGGAGCATAGAGAACACATTAGATTAGTTTTTCTTTACATGTTCTTGCTTTTTTCTTAGTAGGATACTCATTACATAAGTTCATGTCTCATTGAGTCTTTTTAGTTCCTTAAGAATGGAATTGGCGATATGTGAAGTTATGAATGGGACTTGATTTGTTTTTCTTTCTTTCTTCTTATTGTAGTCTTTCATTCTCTCATGATTATTTGATGATGTTTCTAAAGCCAACATTGGCGGAATGTTATGATTATGAATGAGATGACTTGCTTTCCATTAGTATAGCATTAGATAGTTTAGTGTCATTCTCTCATCCCATATAATGATGTTTTTAGAGCCAACATTGGCAGAATGTTGTGATTATGAATGAGATTATTGACTTGCCTTTCATTAGTTTAAGAGTAGTTTCAAGTTTTACTTTGCCTTTAGTTTAAATTGCAACAGCTTTATTTTTCTTTCTTTCTTTTCTTAGATATTTTGCCGGCTTAGATTAATCTAACTGTTCAAAGTTTTGATTTGTTTCATTTTCTCTTTTCTTTAGAAATTAGATTCTAACACAAGAAACAAAACTCCCAAAAACAACATAAACTATAAAACAACGAAGTAAGAAAAAAGGTTAACTAAGCACATATGGTGCACCACACTTCATTATTTTACGATACCTGGATTGATAATTTATGTAGAGAAATTTAGGACACTAAATTGACTAGACAAACCCTGTGGGTGAGGAGAAGTTGTTCCTATGTTCTTTCATGACCGTATCCCTCTGTTGTTGCTGCTACATGGAGGAACCCTTTTCAGGGGTCATGGATGTGGTAACAATCTCCCCCTTACTTTGGGAGTGAACCAGACAAAAAATGAATTTCCTAGTCTGGGAGATGAGCTTACTGCCTTTCTTAGTAGCGATCAAAGAGGTGGTAGTAGGTGGGCTACCTTCGATACCCAGTATAATGAATTACCCAAAGTAATAATAATAGCATGAGGCCTTGACTCATACACAGCATGTCACCTCCATAAGTATGGTTGGCCTAATAGTACATCACAAACATCCAGAGGTGAAACATCACACAATACTTCGTCTATGAAAGGTTTAACGCTGTAGGGCAGGTGGCATTGCTGGCGAACTCAGATGTCTTGTCCTTAGTGAAGCCACTCGATGCTATATGGTTGTGGGTGTGGTGTAGTCAGTAGGCCCAACTGCTTCATGACCTCTGCTGAAATGAGGTTCTTTTGGCTTCCACTGTCAACAATGAATTGTAGTGGCGAATCCTTCACCCACATCTATGAGTGGAAAAGATGCTCCCCCTCCTATGGATCTTCGGGCTCGTTCTTATAGATCTTGGCGGTGGCGACAATGGCGCTGGCCTCCACATCAATGATCTGCTTCCCTTTTTCATTCCCCTCATCGAGTTCTGGCTCAGGTTCGGAACATGCATCTGATTCTGAAGCCTTCAACTCGGCCACCAGCGATTTCTTGGTCCGACACTCACTAGTGTTGTGAGTGGGTCTCTTATGGAACTCACACCACTTTCATGTGTCCTTCTTTGACTTCATGGTGTTGTTATTTTCTTGTGGCTTCGATGGGCTGTCTTGGGTCACCCCACCTTGTCCTTGTCCTTTGGTCTTTGGATTCACAGATCCAAAGTCTCGCTTTTATTGTTTAAACTTCTGCTCGATCTTGACAGCGTATTGGTACGTTGTGCTGAGCCAAGAGATGTTCAGGAAATCCATCTCTTCCTGGATGTATCTATGTAGGTAGCCGTGGTATTTGAGTACCAGATGCAGCTAAGAATATTTGATACCCAACTATGCGCGAAGGGTATGAAAAATGTTCGTGAACTCCGGCACATCTTGGTCCCTTCCCTGTCGTAGCGTGGTCCACTTTATGTATTTGTCCTCATAGCTTTTGACAGGGTAGTATTGCTCCTTGATGGCATCCCAGAATGAATTCCAAGTGCATGCGGCTGAAAATAGTGAGCCCGTACTTTCATCTTTTGGCTCGCAGTAGGTTTCCCACTAGTCCTTGATGTGGGGGGCTGCTTTGAGAAGAGCAAAAATAATATTTTCTCGACTTGAAAAATCATGAATAGAAAAATACCCTTCTAGCAAATTCAACCATTTATCTATGGAATCTTCATCTATCTGACCCTCGAATATGGGGATTTCAAAGTTAACTTGTACCTTAAAGGGTGTGGCATTTCTAGAGTAACCGTTGGAAGCCAATGAATTACCTTTGGGTAGCCACTGAAGGATCTAGGCAAAGTTGTCCATCATCGTGTTCCTTTTTAGCTCAAGGACTTCTTCGAGCAAGATTTTGATAGGATCTCCTACCCCCTCATCCTTCTCTTCATCTGCCATGGGAGGCCATTAGGATCTGTGGGGCTGGTCTTGCAAAGGTTTGACCAGTTCAAGTCCTAACTCCTTATATCCCGACCTTGTTGGGGATATGTAAAGAAAAACAGAGAAAAAGCAAATTGCTGTAATACCACTGATCTAGATTTAAACAAGAACGCAACAAATTACAGAGATAACCGTAAACATAGAGATGTAGTGGAAATAATACTTCATTTCATTAATGTACAAATACTGAAATATGCTTACAAACAAAAATGGACATAAACCAGCTAGGGCAATGGTAGCTTATCTATGAGAAGCGATGTGGTGGCTACATGCCTCTAAACTATGTTATAAGGAGGCTCGAAGGCCTATTTATTGTTGAGAAATAATGGAAAACCTTGAACATCCAAAAACCTAACCTTAGAAGATGAATTGCCAAACTGTGGGCCCTGTTTGGGTAAATTGGTACATCAACTTCCCAAGGTCGTAACTTTGGCATACGATCTCCGTTTCACGTGCACAATATCTTGTTATAAAGATCTATCCATGAACTACGACTTTGGGAAGAGCAACATCAATTTAAATACCCATGTTGCTCACATATTTCCCACAAAATGTCGTTTAGGGCCTCAAAACGGCTCCGGAAGTTCAAAACCCGAAAAAAAAGAAGCTAAAAATAGTAAATTGTGTTACAATTAAGGAAACTAAAAAACTGAAAGAGATAGTTGTGGGAGTCTAAGCGGGATAGGTGGGTGGCCACCAACATCCACCTAGATCATTCCTCCCCCCTTAGGAAGCAATGGTCCCCATTGCATTGGGTTCCTCTATTTGCTGAACTTGGTCCCTGGTGAGTTATTCTGCAATCTTTGATGTGTCCAGTAATGGTGGAAAGAATGGTCGATGATGATCCACATTGAAAACTCGGTGCAAGCGAAGGAATGGGGGAATGCTGTGCTCTAAAGCATTGTTTCCCACAACCTTGGTAATGTTGTAAGGACCATGTCAGAGTGGTCTGAGCTTTTGATGGGCTCTTGTAAGGCGTTCTTTCTGCAGATGCAACTAGACTTTGTCGCCCACTTGAAAGTTGAAACTTGTGTGGTACCCCTATGGGTGAGGAGAAGCTATTCCTGTGTTCTTTCGTGTCTATATCCCTTTGTTACCGCTGTTGCGTGGAGGAACCCTTCGCAGGGGTCATGCATGTAGTGACGATCTTCCCCTTACTTTGGGAGTGAACCAGACAGGAAATGAATTTTTTAGTCTGGGAAATGAGCTTGCTGCCTTTCTTAGCAGTGATCAAAGAGGTGGCTGTAGGTGGGGCTACCTCTGGTATCCTGTATAATGAATTACCCAAAGCAATAATAATAATGTGAGGACTTGACTCATACACAACATGTCGCCTCCATAAGTATGGTTGTCCTAATAGTACATCACAAACATCCAGAGGTGCAACATCACACAATACCTCATCTGTGAAAGGTTTGATGTTATAGGGGAGGCGACACTGTTGGTGAACTTAGAGATCTCATCCTTGGTGAAGCCACCCGATGCTCCATGGTTGTGGGTGTGGTGTAGTTGGTAGGCCCAACCGCTTCATGACCTCTGCTGAAATGAGGTTCTTTTGGCTCCCACTGTCAATAATGAATTGCAACGGCGAACCCTTCACTCACATCTGTGAGTGGAAAAGATACCCCCCCTCCTCTAGATCTTCGGGCTCATTCTTCTAGATCTTGGCAGTGGCAACAGTGGCATTGGGCTCCATGTCAATGATCTGCTTCCCTTTGCCATTCCCCTTGTTGAGTTTTGACTAAGGGTTAGAACATGCATCTGATTCTGAAGCCTTCAACTTAGCCACTAGCAACTGCTTAGTCCGACACTCACTAGTGTTGTGAGTGGGGCTCTTATGGAACTCACACCACTTTCCTATGTCCTTCTTCAACTTCGTGGTGTTGTTATTTTCTTGTGGCTTTGACAGGCTGTCTTGGGTCACCCTGCCTTGGCTTTGTCCTTTGGTCTTCGGATTCACAAATCAAAAGTCTCACTTCTTTTGTTTAAACTTCTACTTGATCTTGACAACGTATCAGTACACCGTGCTGAGTGAGGAGATGTTTAGGAACTCCATCTCTTCCTGGATGTATCTATGTAGTTAGCCATGATATTTGAGTACTAGATGCAAATAAGAATATTTGATACCCAACTGTGTGCGAAGGGTATGAAAAATGTTGGTGGACTCCAACACATCTTGGTCCTTTCCCTGTCGCAACGTGGTCCACTTTATGTATTTGTCCTCATAGCTTTTGACAGGGTAGTACTGGTCCTCGATGGCATCCTGGAATGAATTCCAAGTGGGTGCGGCTGAAAATAGTGAGCCCATATTTTCATCCTTCCACTCATAGTAGGTTTCCCACCAGTCCTTGATGTGGGAGGCTGCTTTGAGAAGAGTGAAAATAATCTTTTCCCGACTCGAAAAATCATGAACATAAAAATATGCTTCTCACAAATTTAATCATTTATCTACAAAATCTGCATCTATTTGATCCTCGAATATGGAGATTTCAAAGTTAACTTGTACCTTAAAGGGTGTGGCATTTCCAAAGTAGTTTTTGGAAGCCAATGCATCACCTCTCGATAGTTGCTGAAGGATCTCGGCAAAGCTATCCATCATTGCGTTCCTTTGTCGCTCGAGGGTTTCTTCGAGAAATATTTTGGTAGGATCTCCTGCCCCCTCATCTTTCTTTTCATCTTCCATGGGAGGCCGTTAGGATTTGTGGGGATGGTCTTGCAAAGGTTCAACCAGCTCAATCCCTAACTCCTTATATCTCGACCTTGTTGGGGACATGCAAATAAAAACAGAGAAAAAGAAGACCACTCTGATACCACGGATCCAGATTTAAACAGGAACGCAAAAAATTACAGAGATAACCATAAACACAGAGATGCAGCAGAAATAATACTTCATTTCATTAATGTAAAAATACTGAAATATGCTTACAAATAGAAGTGGACATAAGCTAGCTAGGGCGATGGTAGCTTATCTCTGAGAAGAGATGTAGTGGCTACATGCCTCTGAACTGTGTTACAATGAGGCTCGAAGGCCTATTTATTGTTGAGAAACAATGGAAAACCCTAAACATACAAAAACTTAACCCTAAAAGATGAAACGCCAAACTGTGGGCCCCGTTTGGGTAAATTGGTACATCAACTTTCCGGGGTTGTATATGATCTCCGTTTGACACGCACAATATGTCGTTAGAAAGATCTATCCAAGAACTAAAACTTTGGGAAGAGCATGAATGGTCCATGGACCAATGTTTCTCCCATATTTCAAAAACAATCGTTTAGGGCCTCAAAACGGCTTCGGAAGTTCAGGACTTGAAAAACTGCTAAAAATAGTAAATTGTACGACATTTAAGGAAACTGAAAAATTGAAAGACATAGTTTTGGGGGTCCAAGTGGGATAGGTGGGTGGCCACTAACATCCACCTGAATCATGAATAAAGCAACACCAGTTTGTACCTACAACAATACCAAGATGAGAATTGCAGGACTACCAATCCATGGAAAAGTGTTTTATATTATCTCTTTGATGAATATGTATAATGCGTTGCAGGAAGGCCTTCAACTTATTGAGAAGGTTAATAGTTGACTGTAGACGATGGAGAAGGATGAATGGGTGCGGAAGGAGTCTACCCCTTATGTCAAGAAGATAAATTTGCTTGGCATGTATCTCTTTACACTATTCATATAGTAGGGATAATTACTCACTATCCATCTTGATAGTCTGCAAAAGGGGAAAAACAAGTGCTGCTGAATTACTTGAATTCAATAAGTGGAAATCATAATCATAATACTATGAGTATGAGTAAAGGAGAGTGTAAAACATCGTTAAATGCAAAATCACTACAAGGATAACAAGTTGTGGAGGAGGAAGATTTTATTTATTTGAGAAAGGGAAAAATATTGAAATTTCAAGTGAGTTTTGTAGCGAATATTTGTAAAAGAAAGAAAGTATATTGAAATTGGATATAAATTATATTTACTGAAAGGGAATTAGAAGGGACTAGTCACTATATGCAACGATAAGACTGTAGTTGGTTGTAAAGACTTTGATGTTAACATGGATTCCTCTTGTTGCCTAAATTTGACGTAAGCATTGCCTTGCATGCAGGAGTGGGGACTGAAGGGAAATGGTGGAGAGATGCAAAGATCAACCAATGTTTTAACTCAGGAGATGGAAGTGAATGTTAAGCCTTTCTGGTATGTGTTTCCAATGTCCACTGTCACCTATGGTAATGTCATGCTTTGTGATTTATGTATTGTCAAGTCCCATGCCATTCGAAGGGGAATTTTCTTATGAGACCCTCATGTTATTGGGGGAAGTGGAACATAAAATGGGTAGAAGGTATCCTATGGAAGGCCTTTGTATTGGAAGAAGTCAACAACAACAATGGATGGAAACTGAGGGGGTTTTGATCTCGGTGCATAGAAAATGGAAACTATTTTTTCAAGTGCTCTGTTGACAAGACCTGCTTCAACCCACAAGTTGCATGTGAGGAAAACTTGTTTTTCATTGCAAATAAGAACTTTTTTCATCCAATTGTTCATCTTCTTCATCTGTACCAATAGGATGGTGGTTCCTCTCTACGTAGCATCGTGCAATCGACATGTTCAATTTTTTTAGCATTTGTTTGTTATGCAATGGGATAGCTGGGTTGGTTGGATATAGGTGCATTGCATTGTCAAAATCCTGCTGCCCATCGCTTGACAAAAAGGAATTTGTTGTTGACATGAGAAGGTTACATTCCTCCATAGTTGGTGTTGCATTCTTGAGATTCACAAGCATTTGGCGGAATGCAACTTGAGCAGGGTCGGTCTCCTATTGATGAAATATGGTAGATAATGTAATGACCATGTCAAAGCTACTCCAAAGGGCATTTCCACATGAAGTGCTGACATACATGGGGATGTCCTTCACAGAAGGCAGTTGGCCAAGATCACCAACAAGTATGATAGACCAATTTCCAAAAGGCACATTCTAATATGAAGGAAATACCTCCCTTAAAATATCATCTGTGCGTGAAAGAAGTTTAGGCCCAATAAAGCTCATTTCATTAATTAAAATGTATTTGACATGATGAAGTTGCTCTTGGAGATGTAGAAGTGCTTTCCCTCAAGAGGATGCATAGAAACTAAAGGAATGTGAAGAGAAGAATGGATTGTAAGTTCCTTTATGTTAAATGCTGCAACATCGATTGGAGTGAGTAGGAGAAATGGGCTTGAATTGGGAGTAGATTCAACAAGGAATGTATCTTTTAGGAAATCAATTAAGTGAGACTTCCCCGTGACAACAGTACCTTAGATGGGCATTCTAAGTGGAGGAATGGAGGAAGTGGTACTAAAGTGGGTGAGAACAATGTTGAAAGCAACTTGCTGGGTGGGCAATAGTGAGGCAAGGGATCAAAGAAATGGAGAGAGGATAGAATGGATTTATGTGGATGAGCGACTAAAGTCTATGAAACGTATGGCTGTCTCTTTCAAAGTGGAAGGGATAGTACTATGGGCTCAATTCTGCTTTGATTCAAAGTTGCAATGGCCAAGCATGTCAAGGTCATTAATTTCCATGTTGTTTCTAGGGTATAGTTGAGAAAGGAATTTCCATTCATCCATGTCTACAGATTCAGGGGGGTTCAACAAAGCATTAGTAGATCTGTCATCAGAGCAAGGGGAAAGGGGGTGCTTAGGGGCACGATGAACATGCCATGCAACATACACATTTCTTTTTTGTTCCCAATGTGAAATGATTGCCTCACCAATGCATGCAATGTCCGATGGGAGTGTGTGAAAAGGGAAGTATAGAAGTAGCTCACTCCAACAGAAAGAAGTGTAACATGCATCAGCAAGACAAGGGATCGAGTTATAACAAGGAAAGACATGAACGATATTGGAATGGTCTAGGTGGATGTTGGTGGCCACCCACCTATCCCATTTGGACCCCCACAACTGTCTCTTTCAATTTTTCAGTTTCCTTAATTATAGCACAGTTTACTATTTTTAGCAGTTTTTCAGGTCCTAAACTTCCGGAGCCGTTTTG
>APFE030356224.1:136715-169438 GCA_000404065.3 Pinus taeda
AAACGGGGCCCACAATTTGGCGTTTCATCTTCTGGGGTTAGGTTTTGGAATGTGAAGGGTTTTCCATTGTTTCTCAACAATAAATAGGCCTTCGAGCCTCATTGTAACACAGTTAGGAACAGTTCAGAGGCATGTAGCCGCACATCTCTTCTCAGAGATAAGCTACCATCGCCCTAGCTGGTTTATTTCCAATTCTGGTTGTAAGCATATTTCAGTATTTTCCATTAATGAAATGAAGTATTATTTCCGCTGCATCTTTGTGTATATGGTTATCTCTATATTTTATTGCATTCCTGTTTAAATTCGGATCAGTGGAAGGGCTTAGTTTTTTCCATTGGTTATGTTTTCAGCGAGAAGAGAAGGACCAGGAATGTGCATCCTCAGGAAGAGAGTGTTTCAAGTGAAGGAAGTCTATCCATGTACGCTACAATGAAAGGCGGTTTTGGGAAGAGGTTACCTAGACCATGAGAAACACGTCTAAAAATAGTTGGAATAACATTGATGGAAACAAATTAGTGGATACAAAGTGAAAGGGTAAGTTTTTGTAGCATGTGGCATGTTTCTTGTGCGCCGATGTCCCTATCGGCAATTGTTTCTATTAAGATTTTTCAGACAACATTAACAACAGGTCCTTCGGGGTGGAAAAACTATGAGACATGTGACAAAATTTGGTGATATATATTTCTGATATTGTCCCTGCTTTCACTGCATATTTCGGGATGTAGTGGAGAATAGCATGGCGAGACAAAACTGGTTCACAGTCGATGTTTTCACTCCACATGGATAACATGTTAGAGTTGTGTAAATTTAAGCTGTCATCATTACAAGTGGGGACCTATTTCTTTCTTCCATTTTCATCAATCATCAAAGAAGACGTGGGATGAAAATCCCATGGAATGCCATAGCATCAAACAAGTGTAGGACCTTTTCTACGAAGACAGGAGGAGGGGTGGAATTTTGTATGCCGTTGAATGTAATTAACAAGGTCCTCGTAGTCCTGAATGCAAGAGGATGAAAATATCAATAGTGATGGGAGGATGCATGGGTCATGCTCTATAGAGTGGTGTACATGATGTTCACGTTGTTCAGCAGGTTGAGGATTCCAAGCAGAAATGTTTTGATCGAAATAGGACTTTGCTCTATAAACAACAACTTGCTCATGCCAATCGAGGTTGTCCATATCAGGTGCATTTTCTAGCCAGAGGAAACCATGTATGTGTGCGAAGCCCCTATGTTACCACTCATACTTGCAAAGATGAGAAAGGAAAATTTGTGAGGCCAGTGTACATCTACGAAAAAAACAAAGAGGAGAAGGATGGTTAGACAAAACTTGCACCAAAAGTCCTTTGCATGGATCAATAATGAATGTATTGTGATGTAAGATGTGGATTCTTGATTATATTTTGGAATCTCCATCGAGACAACTTTGATCATATTAGTGAGTTCACCTCTGAGTTTGTTCCAGAACGAGCATGTCCCCCTAAGGCCTAACCTGAAGCACATAATATGGTCAGGAAACATGGAATCAAGCATGTCATGGAGGCATGCACGGAGGTTTGCAATGGTAATTGACAAGCCCTCTTCAAGGTTTCTTTTCATGAAAATGTCAACAATTTCTTGACTGCAATGTTGCAACATAAGATTGTACAAGTAATACCGAAATCTTGGTTGTTGGCCAAAATGGTTATCATAGTAGCGTATGAGGTGAAAAGAATAGTCTTGAATTTCAACTTTTCTAAGCCATGGCTGACCAATCATGGAAACTCCTGTGGGAAAGAGTGTGGGGAAGCCATAGCAAAAAGGCCTTCCATGAAATATTCAATGATGTCAAGGAGGGAAGCAAAAGGCCATGAAAGTGAAGTACTAGAATCAGGATGGGGAAAGTGTAGGTAGTTTCATATGTATTAAAGCTTAGTATGGGAATTTGGGAGTGCTGATACAAAAGAGGATGGTTGGAGGTTTGTTGGGGTTGGCTGTGTAGGAATGTCATCATCCAAAGTATAGAAGGAAAGTCCTGGTTCAGGAGAGTAGGAGGTGATGTAATGATGGAGAGAAGAGATATCGGTAGGGTGAGTCAGCAAGGTAGATACTGCATCTTGTTCCACATGGATATCCTTGTAGTAGGGATCATGGGATAGTTTGTACTCCAAAGCTGCAACAACATGTGTCTTGCTTACAATGAAATCATATGTTTTGTGGTTAGAACCATGTCTAGTAACAACTACAATGTCTAATTTGGAAACCCAACGTGGCAAGATGTTGGGAATATTAGTTATGTCTTGGGGGAAACAAATAGTATGACCAGTGTACTTGTACTGCCCACCTTGTGCATGGCTAATTTGTAAGATTGGGTTGACACACGCTATGAGAATTTCCTCTATTTGTGTTAGAGAAACAAGGACAAACATTTGGTTGCTATTGTCTATGTTGTTTGCAAGGGAGAAGTGGTGGGTGGACTTTGTAGTTGCATATTGGGAGCAACATATGTTACCATGCAAGAATCTTGTTTTCATATTTGGGTATGATTCCTTGCATATTGATCAGATATGCAAGGGAGAGAGGTCATCTATCCTTTCATGAAATTGGTGGTGTGCATGGTTAAGGGTAGGGTTGAACAAAATCTGGGGATGGGAGGGTGGATAAGCATGGGTCAATGGTGGGGTGTGTGATGTAGATGGGGAAGAAGTGGTAGTGAATGGAGGAAGCTAAAGAGAAGGTAGATTGGGAGTATGGAATGTTGAAGGATATGGGTTTGCAAGCGAAGTTTCGAGATGTTGGTGAAGAGAAACATTATACGGGGGTATATGTGGAAAGGTTTGGGGGCTTAATGTAGATTTATATTTGAGACGTATTTTTTTTTGTAGGTGTCTTTAATCTGTGCATAGAGGAGTATCATGTGAACATTTCTTGAGGGGTTTCTAGAAGACTCTAGCATGCCCATCCTCATAAAAACATGGGGACACAAATACTAGTGGATACAGGAGATGAGAGAGAGTAGTATTGAGTGCAAAGAAAGAGTACACAGAGGAGTGTTCATAGGAGGAAGAATGTTTAATGGAAAGGGAGGGAAGAAATATAAATTCAAAAGGGAAGGAAATAGGAGAAAGTGTTTTTTTTTTTTTTTTTTGTGCAAATTGTGAAAGAGCGTGTACATCCACATAGGATTTGTTTTTATTTATTTATTTTTATTTTGGAAATTTTAAAAGAGTGCGAAAATACACATATTAGCCATGTGACATGAAGACATGCAAAATGAAAGATGTATAAAGATGCAAGATGCGAGATAAGTAAAGATTGATTATATTTTTTTATTTTTATTTTTATTTTTTATTTTTGTAAATCAGGAAAGTGTGTACATCCAAGGCAAGAAGTATAAAGATCCAAGGTGCAGTATAATTAAAGATCAAATAGATTCAAGGTGAAGAAACAACAACCTTTTCTAACAAGTCAATGTTTGTATTTAATTGCACAAAACATACCTTAAAAGGATGCAAAATATACTACCTTGTTTAGAAGGAAGAACAAAATAGCATATATATTATATTTAAAGGTAGAAGATGCAACATTATCTAAAGGTGGAAGTTGCAACATGTAACATAAGTGTATATACATAGATGAGAGAAGTAGAATGATGAAGTGAACAAAATAATAGGGTGAGAGTCACATTATGGCAAGTCCCCACCAGATTTTGTGTAGTACCACATTTCATTTGAATGGTGGACACATTTTTTCATGTAATGAATGCCATCAGATGAGAGAGGGTATGAAAATATAGTACCTTGTTTAGAAGGAAGAACAAAAGATCATATATATTATATTTAAAGGTAAAATATGCATCATTATCTAAAGGTGGAAGCTGCAACATGTAAAATAAGTGTATATACATAGAAAAGAGAAGTATAATGATGAAGTGAACAAAAGAAGAGGGTGGTAGGGGAAGAAATGAGAATGAATGGAGAAGCATATAGAAGTTGTTGTCTACATTTTAGTCTGACATGGGGGAAGAAAAGGGAGTTTCAAAGATGGCGAACAACTAAAGCAGTAGACATTTTTTTGATATCCTTGAGGACAAGGGAACATGTAGAGCCATAGTTGATTTCCTATGAATTGATTAGTATAAGCTTCAAGTGGTCGACACCATTGGACTTATTTGTTGTCACAGATGGTGTGAAGAAGAAATGACAGCATGCAACCCTTGAACGAAGCTTGTGGATAATACTAGCATAAGTGGAGAGTATGAACAAGTCTTTTTCCTAGACACCCATGATTTCAGTTGTAGCATCATCAAAAGCTGTGACATTTTTTAGTAGGCCTGTGTGTTCATGCATTTCAAATTTTGGCACATAGCGATAGTCACATTCTAGGAAGTCCCCACCACATTTTGTGTAGCACCACATTCCATTTAAGTGGTGGAATTTTTTTTTCATGCATTGGATTCCATCAGATGAGAGAGGGCATGCAAGGAAGTAGAAATCTTGCATGTCAATAGAGGTGAGGGTTCCACGAATAGAGAACCATGCTGCTTTTCTGAGGGGATGCAAGTCTATGAGGTCAAAAATTGTACCTTGTGGGTGGGCTCGCTTGGAAGACCCGGATAAGTTTTTACTTAATGATGGTGAAGAACCCAAGTAGCCTTTTTCATGAAACCATCACTGAAGCTAGTGAGTCTTTGGAATGTCGGGATACATTGGGAGGCTAGCGGTGGAGATAGTCCCTATGTTTATTCAATTAAATTCGACTATGTAGACCCCTTTGATTGTAAGCATGGTCGAAGCACTAGAAGGGAGGAGTTCAACAATTTCCTTGCCTATAGTGTGGCAAAGCTTACCCCATAGGGTGATGTCGATACTATACCCAGACATGTCTTCCAAGCTGAGATTTTTTATAGGTGTTTCAGATCCATCTCTTCGATGAATAGTGGAGGTTGGATAAGTCGACCTCACCACACCAATGATGTCCACAATTGAGTTGAGGTTTGTAGATCTAATTTCACTTATAGATTTGAAATGGAAATGGTGGAAAGGAATTGTCAGAACATCATCCAAGCAAGGTTCAATAGTGGAAATTACAAAGAGGAAGACTTCCCATTTTCTATCAAGATGGTTGTAATTTGTGTTTGTTGGTTTAACCGTCCCATTTGAAACCATGTAAATATGCCCAATTTGGACAAGGTCATGCAAGGAATCTACTAACTCACTGAAGGCAGAGAGATGGATTGCATCATTGGCACAATCAATGAGGTAAAATCGAAAGACATTTCTGAAGGCACGAGCATTGTTGTATGAGAAAAAGGCCATCTTTGTAAGAACCCTACCCTAGATCGATCAATGTTTATGGTAGGTGCTTAATGCCATGAATGACAAGGAAACAAGCACAACAGAGGAAAACTGAGTTGATGATGAAGCAGAACCCTGTGTCGAAGTAGGAGTATGTGAGAAGGGGCCATGTGACGCTGAAAAGCCTACTTGGTATGTGGACAGTTGTACAATTTGAAGAAGGGTCGAGTCCCCAATAAAAGCTGCATGATGTTTGAGAACTTTGAGTTCAAGAAATTTTATAGTCTTGAAAAGAAGGAAAGAAAGAGGAAATAAATGCAGGATTAGTTAGAATGTTAGTGGCGAAGAGAGGGAAGGAAAAGAACTAGGGGAATTTTGAGGTCTAAAATGGGCCTCCTAAGAAAAATGTACAACGAAAATAAAATTTATAAGAACCAATAGGATTTAAGATGATGATGTCAACCATAGGGGGATGATTCACCATTTTTGGAGTAAAAAAGTAAAAAGATTAAAATTTAATAAAATAATAAAATTGCAACTCGTATTTTCAACTTATCTCCCTAAGACTTTACTCAAATTTTGAGTGGGAGTACTAATTTGATGAAAAATTTAATTCCTCATCCAAGGAGTACCCATGTTGCATACTTTTGATGGGCTCTGCTACACAAAAAATGAGAAATACATGAAAAAACATGATTGTAATCAAGTTTTTCATGTATTTCTCATTTTTTGTGTAGTAGGGTCCATCAAAAGTATGTAATATGGGTACTCCTTGGATGATGAATCAAATTTTGCATCCAACGAGTGTTTCTTCTCAAAAATTGAGTAAACCCATAGTGAGATAAGTTGAAAATACGAGTTGAAAAAATAGTTTTTTCCTCTTTCCCTCTAAAATTTGATGATGTAATCTAATCTTATTTTATTATTTTCACTATTGTTTTATAATTTCCTTAGGAGGTCCATTTTAGACCTCAAAATCCCCTGAATGAAAACATAAAAGATGTGGTGAAGAGTGTGAAGATACACATAGTTTTGCAAAAGTGTTCAAGTGGTTTCTTTGACAATGATAATTGACCATAAATACAGACCACCAGAGGCGACATGTCATTGTAAGAAGATGGAAGAAAATTTCTGTGCTGAGAGGTACTGTCAGAGACGGAAATGTGGTAGCATTGTGATGATTTCTTTGTCAAAGGAACAAGGTCGAGTTCAACTAATTGGAGCGATGGTTGGATCGTTGTAGAGCCAACTAGCAACAAAGTGATGGAATTCGTTGTCAAGGTAGGCTCCATGATGAGGAGGAAAGAAGGTGTCTTGAAAGGTGAAAGCGAGTGAAACACTGTTAACATTGAAAGGGAAGGGGAAATGAATCAGCCAACAATCGTTCACTTGAGTTGGAAGTTGACCCTGTCGGCTCTTCTGTGTTGATGTGTAGTAAGTGGATCATCGCCCCTCTCTATCTATCATGCAGGGGTTGTTTTCCTTGTGGCTAATTTGTTACCATCTTGTTGGTTGTTTTCTTGCGGGGTGATGTGGGTGGTGATATGCTGAAGTTTTAACCAACGATGTCTTTTTCTTTAATTCACCACCTAATGGAGCTTGATTGGTATCTGGTACATGTTGTGGTGTCTGCTGTTGTTTCTTATCTTCCAATATTACTTCAACCACTGAGTCCTCATCTGATGTATCCATACCTGTAACAGTTTCTGCTTCAGGATCGTTGGAATCTACCTATTTTTCTTGTACCTGGTTTGATGTTTTTGTTTGGTTGTCAACCATCAAGGGCTCATCATCTGATGTGTCAGTTCCTGGAACATCTTCTACTTCAGCCTTCGTGGACTCTACTTGTTTATTGATGGAAATATTTGGTAATGTAATTTTCTTCTTTTTATACCAGAGCTTCAGGGATTTCTTCTGCACATTAATATTGATAGTACCCAAAGATTCCATCTAAGGGTATCCTAAAATGACAACCACATTAACCATATCTGAAGCATGAAAATCACAATGCAACACATACTTATCCATAGAAAACTTCAAATCTTTATAAACTTGAACATCCTCATTATCAACATGTGTGTTTTCAATGTGTTTTGCTGGAACTTGCATTTTTTTTGCCAAATTGACATTTATAAAATTTTGCTTGCAACTAAGATTTATAGACACAATGATTTTCTCTTTCTAAATGCATCCATGAACCTGCAATAGGGAGATACCAGTATCAAATAACCCCTTACATGTCTCATTACCCTATTTTCTAGCATGAGACCATTTGTCCAAAAGGAGTTTTTCAAATTATTTATCCTAAAGTTCAGACAACTCTTTGTTGTGAAATGAGGTCCACCATTTGGTAGCTTCATCTTTAAATTTAGCCACTACCCAAAATTTCCAATGTTTTCTCCATAATGAATTTTGTGCTTTTATGTGTTCTTCAATAGTGGGACCATCATATTTTCCTGTAAAATATAGAACTGCCATGAAGAGTGATTTGAAAATTTATTTACTTGGTGAAAATTTGAAATGGCCACAATTTAGTCAATATTGCTTAGAATCCCTATTATAACCTGTTTTTCGAAATGGAACAACCCTTCTTCTTCTTTCCATGTGATAGAAATCCCGATCTAGGCACTGGAATTTTAGATTCGCGCTACACTTGTACCGCTGTCACAAAAATTTTCTAAAATGGAGCTGTTTTTAAATTAGCGATATCTCCCTCATCCAGACTCTGATTCGACTGTTTTTTTTTTTGAAATTGGGTATTTTTTCACCAAAAAGTTAGATATACAATTAGTTTCTACAGATTTTGCACCAGAACGTACAGATCTGATTTGAAATCACTTTGCCCTGAAAAATGTCTACAACACCGCTGATTTGTAAATCAGTGATATCGCTCTTATCCGGACTCCGATTCGGCTGATTTTTTTTTCAAATTGGGTATTTTTTCACTAAAAACTTAGATATGCAATTAGATTCTATAGATTTTGCACCAAATGTACAGATTTGATCTGCAAACTCATCGCCCCAAAATGTTCTTGCAAAAAAATAAAAATAAAAAAATTCTCTGCTTTGCCCAAGAAAGTGCTCTGATACCACTTGTTATAGATATGATCTGAAAATATATGAAAATACAGATATACCCAAGAAATAACAAGATCTGAATATATAAATGCTTATTTATTGATCAAACCCTTAAGGTAGGGAAACACCATACATTCACTTGTTAAAGAAGGGGAACACTCCACAAGCCATATGCCTGTTCATACAATATTCCTTGACATCTCTCAATGGGGAGTCTCTAGCCTCTATATAGGCCTCATACATACAATACCATGGGTCATTACCATGGTTCCCTCAATACCATCTATCTAATACCATGGGCTTATTACATTATTGCTAACTACTTGTGGTCCCTTACATGATACAAGTAAACTGCCTTATTTATTACTATGGCCTATCCCATTATTGCATTATTCCCTTGGGTACCTCCCTTTGTACCCTATATTATCCCCCCTAGGGTTCATGGCACAAGTAGTAGAAATCAAACCAACCAAAGATATGAGCCTTTTCCTTAATTTCTTTGTCACATAATATGTTTTACTCGCGAAAATATCAGTCATAAGGCCAAATAATCTAAGCTTCCTTTAGCCATCATGGAGTTTAGATGGAAGAAAAAGAACCCTGATGTGAATACCTTCAACATGCATCAAAGCAACTTGCAAAAGAAATGCAAAAGAATCTGGAAGAGGAAAGAATAACCAGAAATAAAAGAGTGGGAGGAAAAGGAGCAACAAGTGGCTTCAAAAAGGAATTGAAGCCAACCTGGCCTCAAGGGGAGCATGAAGCAAACTGTGTATAACTTCAGTTAGGATCCTCAAAGTAAATGAAGTTCATTTAATAACAATGACTTTGTTTTGATAACTCATCTCTAAGATGTTTTAGAAATGGTTAAACTAATGGACCCATTGCAAATAATTCAGCCATAGATAATGTCATTAAATTTGATTTATGTATTTTGAGCGTCTGTTAGTGCTTGCATCAAAATAAAAGAATGGTTAGAATCCAAAAAGTGATAATAGAACGGATAATACTGTTGGAGCATTTTGAAACCAATATAAGCCTAAATGATAGTGTGTGATTAGAAGGCTTTGCATAAGAAATTTGTGGCAAAATATTGTGCACTCATGCATAAAATGGCATGCACATGAAGAAAATATTACATGCAATTGGGTAATTACATAAGGATATATATGGTTAGTATACTTATCAGACAAAGAAGCATCACAAGAAAATATAGCATTTGAGTGAAGTGCACATACAATTGCAGTAGCCGATTCAAAATGAGGGAATATAAATGCATGGAATTTCTTGGTCCAAAATATCCATTGAGGTTGATTTGGTTTCAAATGTGTGAATGCATTAATTATGTAATTGATTGTTTTGGTTGAGAAGCAATGGTCATTTTAGTTTTAATTTGGTAACTAGGTGTAATGGAAAATATTTAATGCATGTGTTTCCATCTGTTATAGTCGTGGTGTGTTTTGGTCAAAACTACATTGATCATTATTATATATATATATATATATATATATATATATATATATATATATATATATATTATTATATATTTATATATATTATTATAATATATATATAATATATATATATATATATATCTTAATATATTATATATTATATATTAAATATATTATATATATTAATTATATTATATAATATATATATATATATTATATATATATAATATATATATATATTAATATATATATATATTATTATATATATATATATATATACTCGATCAACCAAATCCATACCTTTAATTTCATTTCACAAGCTTTCTAAAAATCATTTCACACCATAAAAAGTGCATTTTCTTTTATGATCTGGTCTTAATGGTGTGAAATGATTTTCAGAAGGCTTGTGAAATGAAATTAAAGGTATGGATTTGATTTATGGAGTATTATGGATTGATGACTTATTTCTAGAAAGAGGAAGTGGAGAACATTATTGTTTTTGGTTTAATCTAGTCGATGTGTTGAACAAATGAATTATGTATCAATTGTCAAGAAGAGAAAGTGATCATGTGTATCTTGCAGCTCGAGACAAGATGTAGTTTATAAAAAAAAAGTGAGGAAGTGCCTCTAGAATTGGAGTTGGATGCCAAAAATAATGTCTGTCTCAAAATTATTTTGTGGTGATTTAACCACTATTGCAGTGTGTGTGGATTTTCCTTTGCTCAAAAGTCGAAGTTTTACAAGTGTGCATGCAACAAGGATAGCTTAGTTGGGAGAAATATTTTCCAAATTCCAGATCCAAAGAAAAGTGAACATGATGTATATTTGAAGCACAACACCATGCTTCAGTCATGGTGCCCTATCACAATGTGGGTGATCGTAGGCTATATCATATCCTTTCATATATCAAGAACAATGACTTCAACTTGAGAGAGGTGCAAAAATCAATTTCATGCACTCCTGAGAAATGAATATCGTAACATGCTAATGATGATATGATTAGTATTATAAAGAGGATTGATCATTGTATTGGCTTGATGATGAGGAGCACGTAGGATAAATGAATCAATAAGTTGTGCAATCGATCATATTCTTGAGCAATAAATAAAAAAAGGAAAAGAAAAAAAAGAATATCTATATATCTATATCTATATATATAATTATATATATATAATATATATATATATTATATATAATATTATATATATATATTATATATATAGAGTCATAGGTCGATAACATAATTTGTTGAACATGTATAAGTTGAGGTTATATGAAAAACCACCATAGTGGTCCTCCACATACACTTTGATTCCCCATTTTTGGTTCGATGACCAACAACTGCTTTTCACCATGTGGGTGACACGTGGGACCATTCATGACATGCAATGTGGAATATGATGACATCATATCGACATATCGAAGGTCAGGATGCCATAAGTCCTACATATCAACACATCACATATCGGAAGTCCAGCATATTGGTGATCACAACATTGGAGCATCAGGTACATTGACGCATTGCGATATCAGAGCATCGACACATCACAAGGTCAATGAATCAAAACTTCTTAAGGTGAAAACCTTTAAAAAGTTGCGATATGCATAAAGTGTCGATAACGTTAAAAACCATTGGGGAGTGCTGCTAAATATTAATAAAGGATTTCATCGCAAAACCAAAGGTTGACCGACCTTTTCTCTCTCCTCTAGCAGAACATGTGGCAACAAATGATTGGTTCCGATAAGCTACAAATGGTAGCATATGATTGGCTTTGATAAAGACACATCGAAGAATATGATAGGTTTCAATAAAGCTACAATGGTATATGATGTCAGCATGACGTGGCGGCATGATAGGACATGTGGTAGGTAGTTTTGACATTTTGAGTGGCCTAAAAATCTAGGTGACACTCGGGACCACTCACGAGGTGGCACGTGGAATATGATGACATCATATCGGAGGTTGGCATATCAGAGGTTGAAGATGTCGGCACTTTGTAATAGTTGGTGATCGGAAAGTTGTGATAAGGAGGGTACGATATTGGGCTGGCACAAGGCCGAGAAGCATTTAAAAGACACAGGGCATAAAGCACCTAACAAAGGAAAACAACATTCGATAGGAACAAAACAACCTTGCACCTTAAGGCTAAGCAACAGGCCACAAGAAGTGCTCCTATGATGAGAAATGCGGGGAGGAGCTAAGCGCAGAAGGGCCAGAAGAGTTAAGATATGGATGATACGACAACTATAATTCTAGAATGCCACTAAGGCCACCACAATTGATTGCTCCTAGCTGTAGAAAGTGGATGAGCCAATAAACACCGTTGAATTGGTATATTCTCTCTAGGCTGACGAATTTTCTATAGTGTCGTGAGGATGAACCTCATAATAAAAGGGCTATCGACTTAATAGTTAGAAACTATATATATAACATCATGTAACTATATAACAAAACATAAAGTTATATATAATGTAATTATATATACAGCTATAACATAACATAACATTTGACATGTACATTTAACTATATAATTATAATATAACTATATAACATCTAGTATATAACATAACGTAACTATATATAACTATAACTATATATATAATTGTTGGCATTGATAATACAATTTTTGGATGTAGTGTTGTTGGTTGGCATTGATGTCAACCTAGTAGCATGTGTGGCACATGAGTGTGTCTTAACTGACTTGTATGTGGATGAGTATGTTGATGGTCCTTGGCATGTTTCTGATGAGCTATGATATATGGCCTGTGTGGATCCTATGATGGATTTAGCAACTTGGCTTGTTAGTGTGGAGATGAGTTTGTTTATAGTTACAAGGTATGTCGCTAGTTGTTCTTTAACAATTGTACATGTGTTGTATGTGTGTGGAGTAGGTTGGAACTTGGTATTGATATCACCATGGTATTTTCATGTGGTATTTGGCTTGCCTCGTATTTACACTTGATATTGATATTACCATGGTATTTTCAAGTATTTGGCTTGCCTGATATTTACATTTGGTATTGGTATTACCTTAGTATTTTCCCGTGGTATTGGATTTGAGATTGATGACGTTAGTTTGCTGTATACTTGTGAGTGAGTATTGAGTTGGTGGATGGTATGGATGGAGTGAGTGTGTGAGAGAGTGTTATAGTGCCTTGCATAAATTACTGCATATCTATATATGAGTTCAGTGTTGTTATTGTATTTTATTTTCAGATTAGAGTGGTTGTTGGGTTGCTTATGTTGAGAATATTTGAGAACCCAACCTTAAACATTTTGAAACGTGGTTTGCATGGAGGAGTTGGAGGTGTAGAGACTTCATTCTTGCAGATACTAGAAGACAATGATTAAAGGAGGACAATCTCAATCCAATGGTAGTTGGATAGTCCAATGGATGTTGGGAGAGGCTCGTTGGTTGTGGTGGCTTCTAGAAAATGAGTATCTGCAGAGTTGAATGAGTAGGAACTTCTTAGCTGATGGATTTTAGCACACTGTTGTAGGAGTCGAGTCTTCCAGCTAGTGGGTGCTAGCTACTTCATGTATAAATTTGTTTAGCTATTAATTGAAGATTTGATCAACAACAACAATGGGTGGTTTTTTTCCCTGGAGAGGGTTTTCCACCAAAACACTTGTGTCCTCTTATGTGCACATTTTGGATACTATTCATAGTGCTTTTACATGCTAATTTTATGTTTAGTTCATATGTTAGCTAATGTATTACTAATTCTTGTTTTCTTTTGGCAAAATAAATAAATAAGTAAATAAACCTATCACTGTTGATTCACCACCCTCTCCATAGTGAGCTTATTTCCAACAATTGGTATCATAGTGTGTTCTCTTGAAGGAGCTTGAACGCTTGAGGGTAAATTTTAGGATTATTGCCAAGATCAAGAGGAAACAATCTTAGAAGAAGAAGAGTTACGAACCAGCCAAGAGTGCTACAAAATCTGAAAAACCTCTCCTCTTGGTTAAAGGTATGGTAGGCAATGTTTCAATCATGAACATTTTATTTCATGTTGCCAATCTAGTGATGATGATTTTTGGTTATAGAGGAAGAGTATAATCATTTTTTTGAAGTTGACTCATGAAGAAGTGAGGAAGGTGTATTTCCAGTGCAGAGGTTTGAAGATGAAGAGATTAAGAGGTTAGTGAATCTTGAAACCGAAAACAAAGCTCAAGAAAGGTTGATATAAAAGTTGATATTTGAAAATAAAGATTTGAAGAAATTGCTTCAGATTCTTGAGGAAAGAGAGTTTGCTCTCAAAGAAGAAAATCCTGATCTAAGAATCCAGTTGGAGAAGACAAGGAAGACTGAAGAAAAATATTGAAAACCAACTTAAGGATCAGACCATCCAATGTAATAATTTAGAAGTTGATCTAAAAGAGAACAAATCCAGATTAAGAGGAGTTAATGTGGTAATGGTTAAAAAGACCAAGGGAGAAATTTGCAGTAACAATGAAGAAAATCATCATCAAAATCAAGAGCCACAAAATGAAACAAGAAGAGCTATGAGAAATGTTAGATGCTCTAACTCTAATTTTTTTTATCACATTTCAACTTGTTGCAGAGGCAAAAATATCAAATACCCCAAGAAAGACAGGGTTCCAAATCAAGAGAATTCACAAGCAGCCAATCAAGGAAAAATGGTCCCATTAGTTTTTAGGTACACAAATTTCTTTTATGGGTACTATTACTTATTTAATGATTTCAGGCATAAATATTTTGATTGCAGGGTTCATGGCACAAATAGTAGAAATCAAACCAACCAAAGATATGAGCCTTTTCCTTAATTTTTTTGTCACATAATATGTTTTACTTGCGAAAATATTGGTCATAAGGCCAAATACTATAAGCTTCATTTAGCCATCATGGATTTTAGATGGAAGAGAAAGAACCCTGATGTGAATACCTTCAACATGCATCAAAGAAACTTGTAAAAGAAATGCAAAAGAATCTGGAAGAGGAAAGAACAACCAGAAATAAAAGAGTGGGAAGAAAAGGAGCAACAAGTGGCTTCAAAAAGGAATTGAAGCCAACTTGGCCTCAAGGGGAGCATGAAGCAAAATGTGTATAACTTCAGGTAAGATCCTCCAAGTAAATGAGTTTCATTTAATAACAATGACTTTGTTTTGATAACTCATCTCTAAGATGTTTTAGAAATGGTTAAATTAATGGACCCGTTGCAAATAATTCAGCCATGGATAATGTCATTAAATTTGATTTATGTATTTTGAAAGTCTGTTAGTCCTTGCATCAAAATAAAAGAATGGTTAGAATCCAAAAAAGTGATAATAGAACGGATAATATTGTTGGAGAATTTTGAAACCAATATAAGCCTAAATGATAGTGTGTGATTAGAAGGCTTTGCATAAGAAATTTGTGGCAGAATATTGTGCACTCATGCATAAAATGACATGCACATGAAGAAAATATTACATGCAATTGGGTAATTACATAAGGAGGTATATGGTTAGTATACTTACCACACAAAGAAGCATCACAAGAAAATATAGCATTTGAGTAAAGTGCACATACAATTGCAGTAGTCGATTCAAAATGAGGGAATATAAATGCATGGAATTTCTTGGTCCAAAATATCCATTGATGTTGATTTGGTTTCAAATGTGTGAATGCGTTAATTATATAATTGATTGTTTTGGTTGAGAATCAATGGTCATTTTAGTTTTAATTTGGTACCTAGGTGTAATGGAAAATATTTATTGCATGTGTTTCCATCTGTTATAGTCGTGGCATGGTTTGGTCAAAACTACATTGATCATTCCTTTAATAATAATATATATATATATATATATATATATTATATAATTATAGATATATATATAATAAATATATATATATATACTCGATCAACCAAATCCATACCTTTAATTTCATTTCACAAGCCTTCTGAAAATCATTTCACACCATTAAGACCAGATCATAAAAGAAAATGCACCTTTTATGGTGTGAAATGATTTTTAGAAGGCTTGTGAAATGAAATTAAAGGTATGGATTTGGTTTATGGAGTATTATGGATTGATGACTTATTTCTAGAAAGAGTAGTGGAGAACATTATTTTTTTTGGTTTAATCTGGTTGATGTGTTGAACAAATGAATTATGTATCAATTGTCAGGAAGAGAAAGTGATCATGTGTATCTTGCAGCTCGAGACGAGATGCAGTTTATAAGAAAAAGAGAGGAAGTGCCTCTAGAATTGGAGTTGGATGCCAAAAATAATGTTTGTCTCAAAATTATTTTGTGGCGATTTAACCACTATTGCAGTGTGTGCGGATTTTCCTTTGCTTAAAAGTTGAAGTTTTACAAGTGTGCATGCAACAAGGATAGCTTAGTTGGGATAACACTTTTCCAAATTCCATATCCAAAGAAAAGTGAGCATGATGTGATATTTGAAGCACAACACCATGCTTCAGTCATGGCACCCTATCACAATGTGGGTTATTGTAGGCTATATCATATCCTTTCATATATCAAGAACAATGGCGTCAACTTGAGAGAGCTGCAAAAACCAATTTCATGCACTCCTAAGAAATGAAGATCGTAACATGCTAATGAAGATATGATTAGTATTCTAAAGAGGATTGATCATTGTATTGGCTTGATGATGAGGAGTACATAGGATAAATGAATCAATAAGTTGTGCGATCGATCATATTCGCGAGCAATAAATAAAAAAAGAAAAAAAAAAATATATCTATATCTATATATATATATATATATATATATATATATATATATAATATATATTATATATATATATCTAGATATAGGTTGATAACATAATTTGTTGGACATGTATAAGTTGAGGTTATATTAAAAACCACCATAGTGGTCCTCCATATACACTTTGATTCCCCATTTTAGGTTCGACGACCAACAACCGCTTTTCACCATGTGGGTGACACGTGGCACCATTCATGATGTGCAATGTGGAACATGATGACATCATATCGACATATCGAAGTTCAGGATCCCAGAAGTCCTACATATCAGCACATCGCATATCGGAAGTGTAGCATATTGGCGATCACAACATTGGAGCATCAGGTACATTGACGCATTGCAATATCAGAGCATCAACACATCACAAGGTCGACGAATTAGAACTTCTTAAGGTGACAACCTTTAAAAAGTTGCGATATGCATAAAGTGTCGGTAACGTTAAAAACCATTGGAGAGCACTGCTAAATATTAATAAAGGATTTCATCGGAAAACCAAAGGTTTGACCGACCTTTTCTCTCTCCTCTAGCGGGACACGTAGCAACATATGATAGGTTCTAGTAAGCTACAAATGGTAGCATATGAATGGCTTCGATAAAGATACATGGAGGAATATGATCGGTTCCGATAAAGCTACAATGGTATATGATGTCAGCATGACGTGGCAGCATTATAGGACATGTGGTAGGTAGTTTTGACATTTTGAGTGGCCTAAGAGGTCAAATCTAGGTGACACCCAGGACCACTCACTAGGTGGCACGTGGAATATGATGACATCATATCAGAGGTTGGCATATTAAAGGTTGAAGATGTCGACACTTTGTAACAGTTGGTGATCAGAAAGTTGTGATAAGGAGGCTCCGATATTGGGATGGCACATGGCCGAGAAGCATTTAGACATAGGGCATAAAGCACTTAACAAAGGAGAAACAACCTCCGATAGGAACAAAACACCCTTGCACCTTAAGGCTAAGCAACAGGCCACAAGAAGTGCTCCTATGATGAGAAATGCAGGGAGGAGCTAAGTGCAGAAGGGCCAGAAGAGTTAAGACATGGATTATTCGACAACTATAATTCTAGAACACCACTAAGGCCACCCAATAAATGGATGAGCCAATAAACACTATTGAATTAGTATATTCTCTCTAGGCCGACGAATTTTCTATAGTGTCGTGAGGATGAACCTCATAATAAAAGGGCTACCAACTTAATAATTAGATCTATATAACAAAACATAAAGTTATATATAATATAATTATATATATAGCTATAACATAACATAACATTTGACATGTACATTTAACTATATAATTATAACATAACTATATAACATCTAGTATATAACATAAACATAACATAACTATATATATATATATATATATATATATATATATATATATATATATATATATATATATATATATATATATATAATTGTTGGCATTGATAATGCAATTTTTGGATGTAGTGTTGTTGGTTGGCATTGATGTCAACCTAGTAGCATGTGTGCACATGAGTGTGTTTTAAGTGACTTGTATGTGGATGAGTGTGTTGATGGTCCTTGGCATGTTTCTGATGAGCTATGATCTAGTCCTGTGTGGATCCTATGATGGATTTAGCAACTTGGCTTGTTAGTGTGGAGATGAGTTTGTTTATAGTTACAAGGTATGTCGCTAGTGGTTCTTTGACAATTGTACATGTTTTGTATGTGTGTGGAGTAATTTGGAACTTGGTATTGATATCACCATGGTATTTTCATGTGGTATTTGGCTTGCCTCATATTTACACTTGCTATTGATATTACCATGGTATTTTCAAGTATTTGGCTTGCTTGGTATTTACACTTGGTATTGGTATTACCTTAGTATTTTCCCGTGGTATTGGATTTGAGATTGATGAGGTTAGTTTGCTATATACTTGTGAGTGAATATTGAGTTGGTGGATGGTATGGATGGAGTGAGTGTGTGAGAGAGTGTTGTAGTGCCTTGCTTAGATTACTGCATATCTATATCTGAGTTCATTGTATGTTATCGTATTTTATTTTTAGAATAGAGAGGTTGTTGGGTTGCTCATGTTGAGAATATTTGAGAACCTAATATTAAACATTTTGAAACGTGGTTTACATGGAGGAGTTGGAGGCTTAGAGACTTCATTCTTGCATACACTATCAGACAATGATTAAAGGAGGAAAATCTCAATCCAATGGTAGGTCGATAGTCCATTGGATGTTGGGAGAGGCTCGTTGGTTGTGGTGGCTTCTAGAAAATGAGTATCTGCAGAGTCACATGAGTAGGAACTTCTCAGCTGATGGATTTTAGCACACTGTTGTAGGAGTCAAGTCTTCCAGCTAGTGGGTGCTAGCTACTTCATGTATAAATTTGTTTAGCTATTAATTGAAGATTTGATCAACAACAACAATGGGTGGTTTTTTCCCTGGAGAGGGTTTTCCACCAAAACATTTGTGTCCTCTTATGTGCATGTTTTCGATACTATTCATAGTGATTTTACATGCTAATTTTATGTTTAGTTCATATGTTAGCTAATGGGTTACTAATTCTTGTTTTCTTTTGGAAAAATAAATAAATAAATAAATAAAGCTATCACTTTGATTCACCACCCTCTCAATAGTGAGCTTATTTCCAACAATTGGTATCATAGCGGGTTCTCTTGAAGGAGCTTGATCACTCGAGGGTAAATTGTAGGATTATTGCCAAGATCAAGAGGAAACAATCTTAGAAGAAGAAGAGCTACAAACAAGCCAAGAGTGCTACAAAATCTGAAAAACCTCTCCTCTTGGTTAAAGGTATGGTAGGCAATGTTTCAATCATGAACATTTTATTTCCTATTACCAATCTAATGATGATGATTTTGGGATTATAGAGGAAGAATATAATCAATTTTTTGAAGTCGATTCCTGAAGAGGTGAGGAAGTCGATTTCTGAAAATGAAGAACTTAAGAGGTTAGTGAGTCTTGAAACTCAAAACAAAGCTCAAGAAAGGCTGATAGAAAACTTGATGTTTGAAAGGAAAGATTTGAAGAAATTGCTTCAGATTCTTGAGGAAAGAGAGTTTTCTCTCAAAGAAGAAAATCATGATCTAAGAACCCAATTGGAGAAGACAAGAAAGACTGAGGAAAAGATTGAAAACCAACTTAAGGATCAAATCATCCAATGTAATAATTTAGAAGTTGAGCTAAAAGAGAACAAATCTAGATTAAGAGGAGTTAATGTGGTAATGGTTGAAAGGACCAAGGTAGAAGTTTGTAGCAACAATGAAGAAAATCATCATCAAAATTAGGAGGTAGAAAATGAAATAAGAAGAGCTATGAGAAATGTTAGATGCTCTAACTCTAAAATTTTTGGTCACATTTCAACTTGTTGTAGAGGCAAAACTATCAAATACCCCAAGAGAGACAAGTTGCCAGATCAAGAGAATTCACAAGTAGCCAATCAAGGAAAAATGGTCCCATTAGTTTTTAGGTACACAAATTTCTTTCATGGGGACTGTTACTTATCTAATGATTTCAGGCATAAATATGTTGATTGCAAGGTTCATGGCACAAGTAGTAGAAATCAAACCAGCCAAAGATATGAGCCTTTTCCTTAATTTTTTTGTCACATAATATGTTTTAGTCATGAAAATATCGCTCATAAGGCCAAATACTGTAAGCTTCCTTTAGCCATCATGGAGTTTAGATGGAAGAAAAAGAACCCTGATGTGAATACCTTCAACATGCATCAAAGCAACCTGCAAAAGAAATGCAAAACAATTTGGAAGAGGAAAGAATAACCAGAAATAAAAGAGTGGGAAAAAAAGGAGTAACAAATGGCTTCAAAAAGGAATTGAAGCCAGCCTGGCCTCAAGGGGAGCATGAAGCAAAATGTGTATAACTTCAGGTAAGATCCTCCAAGTAAATGAGGTTCATTTAATAACAATGACTTTGTTTTGATAACTAATCTCTAAGATGTTTTAGAAATGGTTAAATTAATGGATCTGTTGCAAATAATTCAGCCATGGATAATCTCATTAAATTTGATTTTGTATTTTGAGCACCTATTAGTGCCTGCATCAAAATAAAAGAATGGTTACAATCCCAAAAAATGATAATATAATGGATAATATTGTTGTTGAATTTTGAAACCAATATAAGCCTAAATAATAGCATGTGATTAGAAGGCTTTGCATAAGAAATTTGTGGTAGAATGTTGTGCACTCATGCATAAAATGGCATGCACATGAAGAAAATATTACATGCAATTGGGTAACTACATAAGGAGATATATGGTTAGTATACTTATCACACAAAGAAGCATTGCAGGAAAATATAACATTTGAGTAAAGTGCACATACAATTGCAATAGCCGATTCAAAATGAGGGAAGATAAATACATGGAATTTCTTGGTCCAAAATATCCATCGATGTTGATTTGGTTTCAAATGTGTGAATGTGTTAATTATGTAATTGATTGTTTTGGTTGAGAATCAATGGTAATTTTAGTTTTAATTTGGTAGCTAAGTGTAATGGAAAATATTTAATACATGTGTTTCCATCTGTTACAGTCGTGGTGTGTTTTGGTCAAAACTACATTGATCATTCTTTATATATATATATGTATATACTCGCTCAACCAAATTTATACCTTTAATTTCATTTCACAAGCCTTTTGAAAATCATTTCACACCATGAAGACCAGATCATAAAAGAAAATGCACTTTTCTATATATATATATAAAAAGAAAAGTGCATTTTCTTTTATGGATTTTTCACAAGGCTTGTGAAATGAAATTAAAGGTATTGAATTGGTTGATGGAGTATTATGGATTGATGACTTATTTCTATAAAAGTAGTGGAGAACATTATTTTTTTTTGTTTTAATCTGGTCGATGCGTTGAACAAATGAATTATGTAGTAATTGTCACGAAGAGAAAGTGATCTTGTGTATCTTGCAGCTCGAGATGAGAAGCAGTTTATAAAAAAGAGAGAGGAAGTGCCTCCAGAATTGGAGTTGGATGCCAAAACTAATTTCTGTCTCAAAATTATTTTGTGGTGATTTAAACAATGTTGCAATGTGTGCGGATTTTCCTTTGCTCAAAAGTTGAAGTTTTACAAGTGCACATGCAACATGGATAGCTTAGTTTGGAGAACTTTTTTCCAAATTTCAGATCCAAAGAAAAGTGAACATGATGTGATATTTGAAGCACAACACCATGCTTCAGTCATGGCGCCTTATCATAGTGTGGGTGATCATAGGCTAGATCATATCCTTTCATTTATCAAGAAAAATGGCTTCAACTTGAGAGAGGTGCAAAAACCAATTTCAAGCACTCCTTAGAATTGGAGATCGTAACATGCTAATGAAGATATGATTAGTATTCTAAAGAGGATTGGTCAATGTATTGGCTTGAGGATGAGGAGCACGTAGTATAAATGAATAAATAAGTTGTGTGATCGATCATATTCTTGAGAATATATATAATATATATAATATATATATAATATATATGTGTGTGTGTGTGTGTGTTGATAACATACTTTTTTGAACACGTAGAAGTTGAGGTTCTCTGAAAAACCACCATAGTGGTCCTTTGGATACAATTTGATTCCCACTTTTTGGTTTGACGACCAAGAACTGCTTTTCACCATGTCTGGGTTTTCCATGCAAATAATGGTGACTCGAGCCTTTATTAGGAATTAGAAGTCTCTATCTATTTTATTTCGATAATATGGGGCAAGATTATAGTCTAATCTGCCGCCTATTTATTAACCTCACTCTATTCAGGATTTGATGTTCTTTATTACTAATGATATTATCCATATGCGTTTCTGAACTCTCATGTTATTCAGTCAAATAACTAATTTCCAACATGTTAGGTTGTTCCTTTAAATAAGGTATGGAGTAAGGTTGACACTCACCCAGGTTGGAAGTACACAACAAGATCTATTGTGTCTTAGTGGATCTAGAGGATCTACTATTTTATCCCATTTCATGGCATGCATGGTGTGAAAATACAATCTATTTTGAATTTATGGATGAGTTTGATGGAAATTTGCACGTAGTTTGTTTCTTTTGTTTTAATGTGGCTCTCTAAAGTTCTTGCAGAAATTCAACGACATCAAGGGGATGAGGAAAACGATCACGTTCCAAAGAAAAACACATGTGAGATAGTATGCAATGATGCATAGTCATTCTTGTATTTGAAATTCTTGTTGGAACAAATTTCAAATTGGGAGTGAATCTAAAATAAAAGGATGTGATGGAATAGCTCTCGTGTTGAGAAGAAATGTAGTGTTAAGATTTAGGGAACCTTGTGGAGCTATAACTGAATGTTGAATGTGCTCAAGTGACTTGCTAATTTGCAATTCATTAATGGTGGTCCTGCAAGGTGTAGGAGAGAAGTTTTCAAGCAAGAAATAAAAACCGATCAATCCAAAAAGTGAATGATGGAGAGTATTAGATATTTTTTTTTGATAAAATTTGCTAGAACATGAACATCAACAAAATATGGTGGTAGTCAAAGAAGTGGATGCGAGGAGAAGAAAATGACATAAAATTGTATTAGGCATATCTCTGATGTCGAGGGAAAAAACATGCTTGGTGTTAGTCCAGAGCATACATAACACACAACAGATTTATACTCAGAGACAGACAAATGGAGAAACAACAAGATTACTTAATCAGAAATAGTGGAACAGATAAAACAATCACTGGAGAATAGAAATCACTTTGCATTACATTACAGGCTTGGGCCTTGGCTTGCTTTCCTTGGCCAGAGAAATTACAAATTTATAGAGGTAGAAGAAGGATCTAGAATCCTGTGTGTGGTTCGGATGGAGATCTGAAATGATCTAGAAGCCACTGGTGGTGTAGGAGGTTCTAGAATCCTACATGTGATTCTAGAGACTAATGGCGGTGTAGAAAGATCTAGAATCTTGGAGATCTAGAAAGATCTGATCTGGAATCCTCCGTGAATTTGGCTTCACACTTAACATTCTCCCACTTGAAGCCAAATAAGAGTCATTAAGTCACACTGAGTCCTACCATGCCTCTACATAACTCATGTTTATTTCGTGGTAGAATCTTAGTGACCATATCTGCAGGGTTCCTATCTGTATGGATCTTTTCCAAGGATAACTGTTCTTCCTCCAACACATGCCGGATCCAATGGTACCTTAAGTCAATGTGCTTGGTTTTTGAATGAAATGCTGGGTTTTTCGCCAAGTGAATGGCACTCTGACTATCACAATATAACACATACTTGTCTTGCTTTATTCCTATCTCTCCTAGGAATCGCTGCATCCACGACATCTCTTTACAAGCTTCTGTTGCAGCTATGTACTCTGCTTCTGTTGTAGAGAGGGCTATTATTCTTTGTAGCCTTGACACCCGAGATATTGCTGCACCTGCAAATGTATACAAATAACCTGTAGTGGACTTTCTGGTATCCATATCTCCAGCCATATCTACATCTGTAAATCCTTCAAGCATAGTCTCATCTTGACCGAAACATAAAGAATAATGACTGGTACCCTTGAGATACCTTAAAATCAATTTTACTGCTTGCCAATGTTGTTTGCCTGGATTGGTAAGGAACCTGCTCACTACTCCCACTGATATGAAATGTCTGGTCGTGTGCATACCATGGCATACATTAAATTTCCAACTGCTAAATCTTATGGAATTTTTCTCATCTCTTCTTTCTCTTTGTCATTACTAAACATAATTTAGTACTCAGCTTGAAGTGGGCTGCAAGGGGTGTACCAACTAGCTTGGCATCCTTCATAGTAAACTTGTCAAGCACCTTCTTGATATGTTTTTCTTATGACAACCACAACCTTTTGTTTTTCCTGTCACGCATAATCCGTATGCCCAATATCTGTTGTGCTAGTCCCAAATCCTTCATTGCAAATTTTCTACCCAAATCTTTCTTCAACTTATTGATCTTATTCTTATCATGCCCAACAATCAACATGTCATCCACATATAACAATAATATGATATACTTTCCTTGGTCATACCTCTTGATATAGACACAATGGTCAGCTTCCAACCTCTGAAAACCATGTTCCAACATGAATGAATCAAATTTCTTGTACCATTGTCGAGGTGCCTGTTTCAACCCATAGAAGCCTTCTTGCTGCTCCATATAAATTTCTTCCTCCAATTCACCATGAAGGAAAGCAGTTTTTACATCTAATTGTTCACATTCTAGCTCTAAAGCAGCAACTAGACCAAGAATGACTCTAATGGATGACATTTTAACAATAGGTGAAAAAATTTCAGTGAAGTCAATACCTTCTTTTTGCGCAAAACCTTTCACCACCAGTCTTGCTTTATACCTCTCCTTCTTTTCATCACCTTCATGCTTAATCTTGTACACCCATTTGTTTTGTAGAGCCTTTCTACCTTTTCGGATGTTTACCAACTCCCAAGTTTTATTTTCTTGCAAAGAGTTCATTTCTTCTTCCATTCTTTACTGTGCTCGACTTTACAAGCTTCTTGAAAACAACTAGGTTCACCTTCATCAGTCAACAAAATATAGTTTGAAGGAGGATACCTTTGTGAAGGCTTATGAGGCTTAGAAGATCTACGAACCAACTATGGTGGTGCATTGTCAGGTTGAATCTCCTGTAAAGGTTCCTGCAAGATTCCTTCTTCTTGTTGTTCATTATTTTCCACTTGTTGTTCTTCATGCTCCTGAATTTGCTGTTCATTTTCTTGTATTGGTGGTATGTTTTCTTGCTGCTCTTCAAACCTGTCAATAAACTTCTGGACCTCCAACTCACCTACAGTCCTCTTGAACATTTCTGACTCATTAAATATAACATCCCTACTTCTAATAACTTTATGTTTGATTGGATCCCATAGACGATAACCAAGATCTTCATCCACATATCCCAAAAAAATGCATTTCATAGATTTGTCATCTAGCTTAGTTCTATTTTCTTTGGGAATATGTATGAATGCTTCACATCCAAAGATTTTCAAGTGAGAATAATTCAAATTCTTACTAGTCCAAACTTCTTCAGGGATACCGCAATCCAAGGCTGTAGTTGGAGATCTATTTATGAGGTAGCAAGCGGTCATGACTGCTTCAGCCCATAAATTCTTCTCCAAACTGGAACTGGACAACATACTTCACACCTCTTCCATAATGGTGTGATTCATCCTTTCTGTGACACCATTTTGTTGAGGAGTACCAGGCACAATCTTCTCATGCTTTATGCCAAACCTATTACAATATTCCTTAAATGCATTTGAGCAATATTCTCCACCATTATCTGTTCTTAAACACTTCAACAATTTGTTAGTCTCTCTTTCAAAAACAACATGGAATTTTTGAAATATTCCAAACACCTCACTTTTATTTTTCATAGGATATGCCCAAACCTTCCTGGATGCATTATCTATAAACGTTACAAAATATGATGCTCCTCCTAATGATTTGATGTTAACAAGCCCAAACACATTTGAGTGTACCAATTCTAACACATTTTTCTTTCTATCATGGCCACCTCTAAGGAATGAAACCCTTCTTTGTCTACCATATATACAATGCTCACAAAGATCAAGATTTCTAAGATTTCAAACCTGGCAATAAATTTTTATCAACAAGGATTTTTAAGCCCTTCTCGCTCATGTGACCCAAATGCTTATGCCACAGATCTGCGGGATTTCCTTCTTTTGTGACAGCAGCCAAATCTGATTTTCCTATTAGTGTCTTCAATGTGTATAATGTTCTTGTCTTGGGTCCTTTGGCCACGACCAATGCACCTTTGCTAATTTTCCAGCCTCCTTTTCCAAAGCTTGTCGAATAGCCTTCATGATCCAGTCGTCCCATAGAGATTAAACTCATGTGCATTTCTAATACATGCATGACCTGTTTCAACAATATATCTTGTCCATCTTTCATCTTGATCTTGACATCTCCCACTCCAACAATACTGCAAAAATGATTATTCCCCAAATGCACTCTACCATAATCACCGGGATTATATGAAAGAAAGCTATCTTTGCATGGGGTTACATGGTGAGATGCCCCAGAGTCAAGGATCCAATCAAAGCCACTGCTAGATGTATATACACATGCATCCTCTACTGAAACAGTAGACAACACATCACCATTTGTGGCTACAACAGTAGTCTCACCTTCATTTGTGCTAGATGACTTGTTATTTGTACTAGATGGTCTCTGATCCTTTTGTCCTTTCTTCCAGAATCGACATTCTTTCTTCATGTGCCCGGGTTTGCCACAATGAAAGAAGATGATCCTTCCTTTCCTTGATTTTGATCTACCTCTCGATCTTGATCGCCCTTGCCAGCCTTGATCCATTCTCCTACCATGATCAGCTAGAGCTAGAGCCTCTCCTCCCTGGTTTTTCGCAATTGACTTGCGTCGCAGCTCCTCATTCATCAAACTACTACTGACATCATCAAACTTCAGGGTCACTGTAGTTGTTGAAGTGCTCATAGCTACAATTAAATTTTCCCAGTTGTCCGACATAGAACACATTAGCAAAATAGCTCTAATTTCATCATCTAAAATTATTTTAATAGAGGAAAGCTGATTAGTAATAATATTAAATGCATTCAAGTGCTCAGCAACTGAAGCACCTTCCTTCATTTTGAGATTATAAAGCTTCTTCATCAAGAACACTTTGTTTGATGCTGTGTTCTTCTCATATAGATCATGGAGCTTCTTCCATAATCCTTCAGTCGTCTTTTCTCTAAACACATTGAAATAAACATTCTTTGCTAAATATTGGTGGATTGTTGCAATCGCCTTTCTATCTAGCTTATTCCACTCTTCATTTGTCATCGATGAGGTTTCTTTGTTATGCCCTCAATCGGCAAATACTAATCCCTTAAAACCAGTATATCCTCCATCTATGATTTCCATAGGGCAAAATTAGCCTCACTTAACTTCTCCATATCTGTAAGTGTTGTCTCCATTTTCAATCAAATTCACGCACAAAAACTCCACTTAAAAATAAAACTTTAATTATTACTCTTTAAAATTTAGTAATAATGATGTTCCTCCTTTTAAAATACCCTTTTCAAAATTCCTGCTCCTTTTTAAAATATACTTTTCAAAATTCCAGCATATAATTATATATGTTTCATAATAAATATAAAAACATATATAATGTTTTAACCTTTTCACATTTCACACATACATATGTTGGTTTGAGAAAAAACTTCACGTATACGTGCAAACTTGATGTAAAAAAAACTTACGAACACCACGTTTCAACTCCAATCTCCATGGATCTCCACTTTTTCAAACTCCAGCAACACGTTTCAACATAGATCCACCACCTTGTTTTTCTTGCAGCAACTGCCTTTTAGTTCCAGCGTTCCTCGGCTATTTCCTGGATAGATCCTTCAACAGCTCCAGGAGTGACAACCAATGTTTTAACAAGTGCTACCAGAGCAAGGCGATGTCACTAAGCGACTTGCACCGTGGATATTTGAACCATGCTCCGATACCAGTTGTTAGACCAGAGCATACATAACACACAATGGATTTATACTCAGAGACAGACAAATGGAGAAACAACAAGATTACTTAATCAGAAATAGCGGAATAGATAAAACAATCATTGGAGAACATAAATCACTTTGTATTACATTACAGGCTTGGGCCTTGGCTTCTTTCCTTGGTCAGGGAAATTACAAATTTATAGAGGCAGAAGAAGGATCTAGAATCCTGTGTGTGGTTCGGATGGAGATCTGAAATGATCTAGAAACCACTAGCGGTGTAGGAGGTTCGAGAATCCTGCATGTGATTATAGAAACTAATGGCGGTGTAGAAAGATCTAGAATCCTGGAGATCTAGAAAGATCTGATTTGGAATCCTCCGTGAATTTGGCTTCACACTTAAAACTTGGAATGGTATTAATAGGAGATGTTGTTCGAGCAGTGGTGAATGAGCACTGAGAGGAACTAGAGCATTTGGATGCATATTAGATGATGATGGAATTTTGAAGGAAAACTCCAACCTATGACGAGGCATAATTTTCTACTTAGCCTTGCAGTGTGGAAAAAGGGTGCTTTTGATGTATAATTGAAGTATATATTTTATAAAAAATTATTGTTTAGTTTGAGAAGAGAAGTACAAGAGATCAAGATAAATGTAAACAATGATAGGTGTGCATTCATATATTATGTAAGGAAAAGGAAGAGCTGTTGTAGTCCCACAAAATTTTTCATGGCTTTAGACAAGTCGAGTCACTCTATGGAGGATTATTTATGCATCTAAGTTCAAGAAAATAAATGGCCACAAGTTGGGTTTGGTTACCATATTTGATGGTCATTTAGGTGACAATGTTCCTTCATGACGTTCCAGAGGTCGTTCACACTCATTACCAACTCATTAACATTTCATAAGATGGCTTTGTTATCCTGCTTACATATAGTGGAGAACGCCTCATATTCCTAGGTGGAATTCATTTAAAACATACTGATAGATATAACTAGTTATTTGAATTGTGGGAACGTAGTGGTTTAGAAGAGAAAATGTTGGAGAACATAATATTTCCAAGACATCGTTGCGAGACAAGACATGGGTGTTGGATGCATCTCACTGCCAATATGTGGAGGTTTGTTTTTCAATAATTGTACATTTCATAGGATGATTTTGTGGGACTAAGTCTGATCAAGTTGTGAGAGTTTGCGAAATATACAAAAAAGAAGCTACATGATTTGCGACATGAAAAGTGCATAAGAAAAATGTGCTTCAAGAATAAAGAAATCATTGAGACAAATCATGAACACATTCATTTATGTAAGATCATGCATTATCAAGGGACTTCTAAAACAAGGGTATATCGTTCACACCTTCGTGAGATATAATAATAAGAAAAGTTGTGAATATGAGTGGCATAATAATTGAATGTTGTCACCAGAATTGAAATGCGTTAGTGATGTAATTTTGGTTAGATTTCTATCATATAGCTACTTTGAGAATATCTGTGGAAGGATTCAACAACCATCTTATTTCTTATTGACACCTAACAGAGTGTGTGTCTTCTACAATTGGGATGAGGTTGTGTATTCCTGCATATTTCATCTACAATTGAGTGGATTGGGTCAAAAAGTTACTGTGCATTGGTGAATGAGGAATATGCTACATATTTTGTGCATTGTTATATACTATGTTAGGCCTAGACTTTTGGATCTTGATTTGAAGATGACTATTATCATTATGTTTGTGCTTCTACTGCTAGATCTTCTTATGGTTTGAAAAGTTTACACAATTTTGTGCTACTCCAAATTGAATATATTTTCTTCTCATTGTTTGTATCACTATTTCTATAAAACTTTTTAGAATTGTTGCTACCACTAGAGGAGTATGGTGGTTATCTTTTGTTGTTGGTTGTTACAAAGGTTACAAAGGTTACAATATCTTTTGTTTTCCATGATGTAAATCCATGTAAACTATGTAAACGGGTTGCTGAATTGAGCTGACATGTAATGTCAAACTTGATGTATTTGGAAGAGGTGTTGGTTATGTTGTCTTGAAAGGAAGCAATATATATTTGACATAATGATTATGTATGTATGTTGTTGCTAAAGAAAATTGTATGCAGAGTTACTATGCATTGTATAAATGAGATGCTATAAGTGTTTGTCATGATGGTTGTGTGGAGTCAGTGCTTTGGTCCATGTGGTGTAGATTTCAGCGAGAAGGTATTGATTGAAGCTTTGATAATGATGATAACTTCAGTTCGAGAACATGCTCAGTGGGAACATGTCTAATGTGTTTTTTTGATCATATGTGGTTGTCATGTTGTTGCCTAAGGGAGTTTGGATGGTCATAATATGTTATGGGTTGAGAGTGATATTGATGGAGAGTGTTGTTTTTGTTGATGGTCATCATATGATTGAAAATGTAGTTGGTTTAGATGGAGTTTCTTCCATTGTTGTGTGTTGGTGATCAAATTTTTTGTTGCTTCTTCTTATTGTCATCCTGCTATGGGGAGAAAAATAGCTTTCTTCTTGTAGATGTATTGATCCATCTAATGTTTAGGGGGAGTTATTGAATATTCATTTATGGATATTATTGATGATTTTAGCCCTTTGACATTGATGTAAAATGGGGAGAAAATGAGGAGATTAGTTTTTAGAGGCCAGCCTCAGTTGGTTGGATTAGTTGGAGTTGCCATCAATGCTAAAGGGGGATATTGTTGGCATTGATGATGTCATTGTTGGATGCAGTGATGTTGGTTGGCATTGATGTCATCCTGGTAGCATGTGTGGAAGATGAGTGTGTTGCAGGTGACTTATATCTGGATGAATGTGTCAATGGTCCTTGACATGTTTCTGATGAGCTATGATCTATGGCCTATGTGGATCATATGAAAAATGAGAAACTTCGCTTGTTAGTGTGGAGATGAGTGTGTTTACGGTTAGAGGGTATGTCACTGGTGGTGCTTTAACAATTGTATGTGTTGTATGTGTGTGGAGCAGGTTGGTAATTGGTATTCGTATTATCATGGTATCTGCACGTGGTTTTAGGCTTTCCTAGTATTTACAATTGGTATTGGTATTACCTTATTATTTTCCTGTGGTATTGGATTTGAGATTGATGAGGTTAGTTTCATATATACTTGTGAGTGAGTATTGAGTTGGTGGATGATGTGGATGGAGTGAGTTTATGAGAGAGTGCTACAATGCCTTGCATAGATTACTGTATATCTGTAGCTGAGTTCAGAGTATGTTGTCATATTTTATATTCAGATCAGAGAGGCTATTGAGTTTCTCATGTTGAGTAGATTTGAGAACCCAATCTAAAACATTTTGAAACATGGTTCACAAAGAGGATTTGGAGGCGTAGATACTTTGCGCTTGCAGCGACTATCATACAATGGTTAGAGAAGGATAATCTCAATCCAATGGTATTTAGATAGTCCAATGGATGTTGGGTGAGGATCATTGGTTGTGGTGGCTTCTAGTGGATGATTATCTGTAGTGTCATGTGAGTAGGAATTTCTCAGCTAATGGATATTAGAACAATGTTATAGGAGTTGAGTCTTCCATCTAGTTAGTGCTAGATACTTCATGTATAAATTTGTTCAACTATTAATTGAAGAGTTGATTAGCAACAACAATGGGTGGTATTTTTTCCTAGAGAGGGTTTTCCAATAGCACACTTGTGTCCTCTTATGTGCATGTATTTGATACTGTTCATGGTGCTTTTACATGTTGATTTTATGTCTGAGTTTATATGTTAGCTGATAGGTTACTAATTCTTGTTTGTTTTTCGAAAAAATAACAAAAATTAAATAAACTTATCACTATTGATTCACCCCCTTTCGGTAGTGAGCTCATTTCCAACAATAATTAGATATATATAATTATATAGTTCATAATGATAACATTATAATATTATATATATTATAATATATAAACATACTCTCTTCTCCTGCTCCTCCCCCCCCCCCCTCTCTCTCTCTCTCTCATATATAATATATATATATATATAACATTTAACTATAACTACTAGTTATAATGAAACTATATAACTATATGATTCTATAATGATATATATTTAGCTATTCGAAATATAACATAATATAATGTAACATGTACATCATAATATAACTATATAACATTTAACATAACATAACTATTTAAAACATTATATATATAGAAGTTCAAGTTTCAACAATGCATCATTAATAGACACATTAAATCCATCATGAAAAGTGCATTTAAAGCAAATAAAAACATTTGGACTATTTTCTAATTTGTACCATATTGTTTCATTATGTATTGTGTTGTACTAAAAACATTGTCTTCATGTACTTGCATCTAGTAAATGGAGCGTGTCAAAGTCAAACATTATAAGAACTTATAACCTAATGAAGTATTTGGCTAACTTGAAATTTTCTATTAGTTTTGCAAATAGTTTATTTCAATTTTTTTACATATTTATTGCCTATATATTATATATATAATAATATTATCATATTATATATATATATATGATATGGTTAAAAATGATATAGTTAAGTTATTCTTATTTCTAAATAATGTATTTTTTATTCCATTAGTTTAACATTAAATATGTAAATATTATATGTTAAAAATTTGAAATAAACATATATTAATTATATAACGTTCAAGGTCAACCAATTGCATGAAATTTGCTCATGTTAATAAACACATTA
>APFE030356224.1:169448-181931 GCA_000404065.3 Pinus taeda
ATCATTAATAGACACATTAAATCCATCATGAAAAGTGCATTTAAAGCAAATAAAAACATTTGGACTATTTTCTAATTTGTACCATATTGTTTCATTATGTATTGTGTTGTACTAAAAACATTGTCTTCATGTACTTGCATCTAGTAAATGGAGCGTGTCAAAGTCAAACATTATAAGAACTTATAACCTAATGAAGTATTTGGCTAACTTGAAATATAGTTTGCAAATAGCGTTTATTTCAATTTTTTAAAATATTTATGCCGTATTATTATATTATATAATATATTATCTATATATATAGGTATATACACTGAATATCCCTATTGATATGTTCTATATTGATATAAGTTCGAGCTTACATTCTTATTTTCTAAGATTACATGTATTTCTATTATGGACATAAATATGTAAATAATGTAAAAATTTGAGATAAACATATATAAATATATATAAGTTCAAGTGTCAACAATGCATTGTTAATAAACACATTAAATCCATCATGAAAAGCGCATTTAAAGTGAATAAAAACATTTTGACTATTTTTTAATTTGTAGCATATTGTTTTATTATGTAGTGTGTTGTATTAGAAACATTGTCTTCATGCGTATTGACACCTAATATTTGGGATAAGGAAATCCATGTACATATTGTAAATAGACAAAATAAAAGACACTGGAAGACAAAAAGACACTAAGATATGAAATCCAATAGTCTCCCTCTCCTTGTATATATTCATATTATCTTTTAATACAAATGTGTGGCATTCATTTGGAGTTACTCCTGACCTAACATGGTATCAGAGCCCACTACCAAATTTAACTCTCTGCTCCTATGTAACTTCAGGTATTTTCCTGCCCTCATACTCTATCCCTCTGCGTTCTATTTATCTATGCGTTAACTCCAAGACTGTGTGTAACTCCTACATGTTGGTGGAAAATCATTTTTGATAGGCTTTGCATAACTCCTCTGCATCCTTGAAGCAACTTCATATTGATTTTGAAAGGGCCGCTAGTTGAACTATTCGTGGATTTGAAGACTGAATTTTTTTTCTCTGCTCTTAGCTTTTTCAGGAAACAACTGTTCTACGAAGGTTGAATGTTCTTGCTAGTCCGACCTGCTGGAATGGTTGAATGGTCCGATGCATGGCTGGGGTGCTACGTTGATATCTGGTTGTTGGGATGCGAACCCAATTCTATTTTACCTCTGTTGGTGCATATGACCTCTGGTTCGTATGCCGTGAAGGGAGCAAAAGTGGTGCAATGAGCGTGGAAGTCAAGTTTGCGGTGTTGAAGCGGTGGTATGTACAACAAATTTTGATTTCAGGGTATGTATTGTGATTTCAACAAATTTCATTCTCATTCGTTCGAATAAGCTAGAAGTTTCTTTTGTGATGTGTTAAATCATGGTTCGATGCTTGTACGTTAACCATATTTGAAGATCGGGTATTATATAAGTCGTGAAGCCATGATCCGTTAAATTCTTTTATATATATATATATATATATATATTTTGAGTTTTTAAAGAGGAACATATGTTCCACTACATTCTTAAAGGGTGCACATATATAAACATTGAGTGTTTAAAGAGGAGGTAAGGTCATTATAAAGGGTGGCATATTTAATGACTCATAAGTGAAGTTTTATTATATTAAATGTTTAATGTCCCTTTTTTGAAGACCAAAAATTGTGTGAGTAGAGTAATGAATATCACATGTAATATGGTGTGACATATTATATGATGCGATTATTTGCATAATAAAGAGTGAAGGTAGGTCATTTACTTAACCAAGTAATGTTGTGAAGAATTTTGTTTTGATGCATTCACTCATATTTGTAGTGGGATTAGTACTCACACGCAAGCAGAACAACTTTGAGTGGTCTTAGAAGATAAACTACATCTTCGTTTTCAATGAGTTGTGGAAATGGGTTTGTGAAGGAGAAGGAGACAACGCACCTAAAAAGCCCACTTCAAATAAGGCGTTTTCTATTTAGGAAAACAAGAATAGCAAGCCATATGCCTTGATTGCAGTGTCAGTAAATGAAGAGGCAAGTCATCATATTTCACCATTATCAAATGCCTTTGAAGCTTTAAATAAGTTGACGTAATTGTATGACCCACACTTTGAACTTGATGTTGTTTAATTGATGATCAAGTTGTCTAGTCTTTAGTTGAAAAATGATGACCCTCTTGCCTTAGGATCAGAAGTAAGATCGGTTATGCATGATATAAAATCCTTTGGTGTTGAAATAGATGTTCCTATCATAGCTTATGTCAAGGCACTATATCCTACTTATTCACATTATCTTGAATCTTTGCAAGCAAGTGGCCAACTTAAGGAGATCACCTTTGACTCCCGTGAGAAGAAATTTACTGAAAGAGAGAAGGATTTTGGGAAGAATAAAACTCCTCAGTCTTCTGAAGAAGCTACATGCTTTGAAAAATGGAGAAGAATCATGCACAAGATTCTTCTAGAGGAAGAGGTGGCCAAAGAGGAAGAGGAAGGAGGTATTTTAGAGGCGGGAGGGGTGGAGGTGCAGCTAGTTCCAAGGAAAAAAGTATGATCTTCATTGCATATGATGAAATAGATATGGGCATGATGCTTCCACATGTAAGCCACATTGGGACAAAATTGAGTAGGGAAGAAATGAAGGAAAAGGTAAAACAACTTACAAGGGGAAAGGTAAAGCACCAAAGTCCACTCATTATGTTGTGGCACATTGCAACATTGGAATAACTGAAGAATTATTCAATGATTCACTTGCTTCATGGAAAGATGTTTGGTTTCTTGATTAGGAGCAGCTTTCCACATGAATTTTAGGAGAGATTTATTTGAAGAATTCACTGATAATGTTGATGGAGTAGTATACTTTATAGACAAGTCAAAATTCAAGCCATCAAGGCTTGACACCATCAGGCTCAAATTGCCCGGTCCAGACTTTCTTCTACATGATGTTCTATACCTCCCAGAGCTAAGGATAAACTTCTTGTCTTTGGTCCACATCTCCCATTATGGACACTCCATTCATATATTTGATGCAAAGTTCAAGGTCAATAAAGCATCAAATCACTCACTTGTCATGAATGGGATAAAATAAGAAAGACTTCTAAAGCTCCAAGGACCCTTTGCTCATGCACATAATTTTTTATGCAGTTCTCGTTATGATGAATGCACATTTCCATCAATTCATTTATGGCATGCTATATTTGGACACTTGAACTATGGAAACCTCCGTTTGTTGAAGAAAAATGGTGTTACTAGTTTACCTACAATTCCTAGGAAACTTAAGCAATGTGATTCTTGTATCTTAGCAAAGCACAACAAACAGTCTTTTCATGATTCTCATTCTAGAGAACATTGAAAACTTGAACTCATTCATTATGATTTGTGTGGTCCAATTCCCATTCCTTCTGCAAATGGTAATAAATAGATGATGACATTTATTGATGACTACACTAGAATGCGTTGGATTTATTTATTGAAGAACAAATCTGAAGCTTTTGAAACATTTAAGAAATTTCATGCATGGATTGAAAATGATGCACAATATCATATTGAATCTATTCATACTAATAATGGAAAGCAATATATATGTAATGAATTTGAAAACTATCATCACCAACATGGGATTAAAGATCAAACAACAACGCCTTATAATCCCCAAAAAAACATATAAGCTGAAAGAATGAACATGAAAATATTAAATATGGTACGTTCCATGATGTTTTTCAAGAATTTTAAGCTGATATTTTGGGCTGATGTAATTCTATGTGTTGTGTATGTAAAGAATATATGTCCATCTAATGCTATAAAAGATAAGACTCCCTATGAAATGTGGTATGACCTTTAGTGAGGCATCTCAGGGTTTTTGGTTCCACCTATTATGCCTTGATACCCAAGGAACAGATAAACAAACTTGTTGCAAAGAGTCACAAGTGTATATTCTTGGGGTACTCAAATACCTCCAAAGCATACCATATCTATGATGAAGTGAATAATAAGTTTATAATATATACATATGTGATCATTCTTGAATCTTCCAAGATTGACAATGTTGTTGAGTGACAACTTGATCACTTGGATAGATTTAGACATGAAAAGTATTTTGAATAATTTTGTAATGAGATTTCACATCTTGAATGGGGGATTCCTATATTGGATCAATCTATGGAATCTTCTTCTGAAGCACTCTCTCTCCCACATGAATCTCCATCCATCGATATTGATGAAACTTTGAGTGATGTGATTGACATAATTGAGAGAATAAACCTTGACTCAGCCCCAACTCAGTCAATTGAGCATCCTGGACCATCTTAGAAAGGTCCTCCAAAATGGACGAAAAAGACACTTTAAAGTGTTTGTCCTGATGAGGTTGGAAAGATAGGAGCAAGAAGCTAAACTAGACATAATGGAGCTAATGTAAACGATTTTGATTCACTTGTTGATATGGATGTTTCTTATGACTGTGAAATGAATTTGTCTACATATTTTGAACCAACTTCCTTCAAATAGGTTGCTTCTCATGATGAATCGAAAAAAGTGATGTAGAAAGAATAGGATGCTTTGATAAATAATGACACATGGAAGCTAGTTGATCCTCCATTGGGAACCAAACTGATAGGCTGCAAGTGTGTCTTCAAGAACAAGTATAAAGTAGATGGCTCACTTGACAAACATAAATCCAGGCTTTTGGAAAAAGGTTTTTCATAGAAGGAGCGGGTCGACTATGAGGAGAATTCCCCCCTCCACCCCCCCACAACAAAAAATGGGCTACCATCCAGACACTCTTTTCCACGGTAGCACATAACAGTTGGAAAGTCCATCAAATGGATGTTCAAATTGCTTTCTTGAATGGAGATATGAAAGATAATTTTTTTATGTCCCAACGAGAAGGATTTTTTGTGAAGGGTTAGGAACACAAAGTATGCGAGCTTGTAAAATAATTGTATGGCCTCAAGCAAGCACTACGAGTCTGGTACAAAAAATTGACTGAGCATCTTTTGAAACTCAATTTCAAACATTATGATCTTGATGATGCAACTTTGTTTGTCAATAAAGTTGGAAAAATAGTTGTATATATTGTGGTGTATGTAGATGATATTTTGATGGCAAGGAACAATGAGAGCTACATTGCATCCATAAAGAAGGAACCGAGGAAGATTTTTGAAATGATAAATTTGGGCTATGTTCACTACTATCTTGGTATTGAAATAACTCAACATTCGAAGTTTATATTCCTCTCGCAAAATAAATACATTAGAGATCTGTTGAACAAGGTTGGCATGACCGAGTGCAATCCTTTGACTACTCCAATGGAACAAAACTTAAAGCTCACATCCACTGAAGCAAAATAATTCAAGGATCCAACGAAGTATAGACAACTCATAGGAAGTCTCAACTACCTGACTACTACCAATCCAGATATTTCATTTGTTGTTGGAATCCTCTCCAGGCTTATGCAAAAGCCTTGTGAGGGTCACTGATCTACTGGAAAAAATGGTTCTAAAGTACTTGAAAGGAACTCAAGACTTTGGACTCAAGTATACATAGGTGGATGAGTTTAGCTTGATTGGATACTCTAATTTAGATTTCGTTGCAAATAAAGAAATTGGGGTATCTAATTCAGGTTATGTTATGATTCTTGGATCAGGAGGTGTCTCTTGGAGGTCACACAAATAGTTAGTTCTAGTAGATTCCACAACTGAGGTAGAATATGTGGCAACAACTGAAGCAATGAAGGAAATCGTGTGGCTTAGGAAAATTCTGGAAGATTTGGAGGAGAAACAAGTACATTCAACTCTTTTGATTGAAAACACTCCTGCAATAAAGTTGGGCAAGAACCCAAAGTTCCATGATCAAACGAAGCACATCAATACAAAATACCATTTGATTTAACATCACGTTGAGGCCAAAATAATCCACCGATGACATTGTTCCACAAATGAGAAGATTGCAGACATATTCACTAAAGCACTTGGAAGGGAAAAGTTTGAAAGATTCAAAATGATGCTTTGACTCACCAACATCCCTTCAGATTAAAGGGGGGGGATGTTGACACCTAATCTTCGGGATTAGGAAATCCATGTACATATTGTAAATAGAAAAAATAAAAGAAGTTGGAAGACGAAGAGACATTGGGAGATGAAACCCAATAGTCTCCCTATCCTTGTATATATTCATATTATCTCTTAATGCAAATATATCACATTCATTTAGAGTTACTCCTGGCCTGGTAATGTGCTTGCACCTAGTAAGCATCATGTGTCAAAGTCAAACATTATAATAACTTATAGTCTATTGGAGTATTTGGTTGGCATGAAATTTTATTAGTTTTTCAAATAGGTTTATTTCAAATTTTTACATATTTATTTGAATATTTATGCCCTATAAATAAAATACATTATTTAGAAATGGGAAAAATTGTGAAGGTAGATTTGATCACTTATTTCGATTGTGTTTATATGGAACTCAATACTTTGGTTGATAAATTATAAAAAAATGGAATCTAAGTTTTAGGACTTCATTCTAGATTATTCTACTTGAAAGAGAAATGGTTTTCTTGTTAACATTCTTTCTAAGTAAACTTTTTTTTCCTTGGATAAGTTTATATGTATCATATGTAATAGTTTTGTATTATACGTAATTGTTTAGTCATCATGTTTTCTTTTGGATTAATTTATATGTATTAAATATGAATTATATGTAATATGCAGAGCCAAATCATTTAAGCCCCCCAACTGCAGGCTGCTAGAGTGTGAGGGTGTTGGAATCACGATTTCCATTACACCAAAACCCGTAGATGTTACTAAAGAAACACATCACCAGAGTTAATGGATCCACGAGAGGCAGTTCAAAATATGTCACGAAAAACATAGGGAGTGCTAGTTTATTCAATGTCCAAAAATCTCCCCCCGAGTGTGAGTTGTGTGTGATTTGAACTCGAGACCTTTGACTCTGATACCACTTGTTGGAATTATGATTGTCCTTACACCAAAACCCATAGGTGAGTAAATAGACACATCGCCAGAGTTAACGAATCCACAAGATTCCGCTAAGTACATGTCACGAAACACATGGGGAACATTGGTTTATCCAATGTCCAACACAGGGGATTTGCTATACATGGTCAGGCTCGTGATAGATCATGTAGCCCAACTAGAGTGCGAGTTCCACTCATAGATCCTAGCTCTAACACTAGTTAGAGTGTCAAAGGATTTGTTTCTGTCTCTTTTGATGATCATCTTATAGATAGTGTACAATCTTCACTTACTGCAGGTGCATTTTTAAATGCACTTTAGATTTTTTATATGTTTATGTCTTGAAATTGTCTTTAAATTTTAAATCTTCTACAACAAATGTGTTTGAATTCAATGTATATGTTCTTACGATTATAATTTATTAAATATATATGTTAAAGTATGTTTATGATTTGCAGACCCTCAGCAGGGGGAAACTGAGGACCACAGTGCAGCATCGATCCCTCCATGGGATGATGCTACAACTAGTATCACATTACAGGAAATTACGACCCAACATACATGGATCACCTGAGAGCTAGGTAAAATCCCTGCTAGTTTACCTACTAGGCATAATTTGCCTTGACGTTGGATAACATTGATAGGTTGATCAAGACATACCAAAGGGTGGGACCACAAATCCACCTCCTACATTTCATATAGAGGATTAGGAGGTAGGAGGTTAGAGGCCCACATACTTTGGAGGTGGTGAAAGAGGCCACCAAGAACATTGGATTTTAAGGGGATTTGTTTGAAATCCCTCCGAAGCACCCCGCTAGACATAAAGGTATGATTCCACTTAAATATTTTAAGAATGTTGATGCAACTTCTTTTGTCTATAATCGATTCATTAAATCTTGGGGAAAGTTCCCCCACCATGACTAGGTCCCCCTTTACTTTGCAAAGCATATATATATAGAGTTCGTGCTACATATGAGGCTAGATTACACCAATAATGGATTTGAGTATTATGGACATGGCCTTAGATGTACCTACGATTGTGACGATGCTCATAGGGACCCTAGGCATGTACCACCACCTCTGAGATTCTTGCCATGACTGTCTTAGAGCATGGTATTACAAAAAAAAATAGAGGAGAAGTCGCAACTCGACACTGAGACAAGGATACCATTGTAGATAACATGCAGAGGACATTGGCCAGTGCGCATATCGCATTGCATGGAGAGATGAATATGCCACCACCATTTCCTTGTGAGCCTCTAGTTACATTATATGATGATTCATATATTGTGAGTCTACCCGTTGACCAACTTTTGTCATATATATGTATGTATCATGATGCTAGATGTGACACTTGGGGGCTGCATTTCCCGCGTGACACATACTAGGTACATATATACGAAACTTTTGACTCTTATTGTCAAATTATACATAATTATTTATGTTAATTTAGATCATATTATATTGCATTTATATTAATAAGTTCATGATAACATGTAGACACACCCTAGCTACATGAATGAGCTTATGAGGTCATTTGAGGGGGAAGTTGATCAGCCAGACCAACCTCCACTAGTGCATGTTTCCATGGATTCTCCTCCACCCCCACCTCATAACAATCATGTGGAGGAGAGTCACTATGTATAACTACATGGACTAGAAGTTGAGGTAAAAAATTTTATTCCTAAGATTTTAACATATTTTTTTCTTAAGTTACATGAATGCTAATTAATTCTTAGACTAATTATAATTTGTCCTTGCCATTATGTACACATGAACATATTTAGAGTTTTGTTGATGTTGCGTTTATGTGGACACATGAGTGGGATGTTGGGTATAGAGGCACTAATGATGCAGGTCCATTGATGTAGGCCCCAATCTTTGAGCCATAGGCAAGGGAGAACTGAACCCTGATTCATTAGAACCCCATCCTATGTGACTTGCATTTGGAATCGAGTGAGGTTAGTCAATTCATATATGTAATTAAATGTGGCTAAAAATAATTTATTTCCATATTTTTTTGTATAAATAATGATCTAATTGGTTTGAATTTGAATATGTTATATTGAAGTATTGGAATTAGGACGACTACTTTTTGCAATGGAACTCACAGAGGAGTTCTGGTGGTACTTAGAATGGATAGTTTTTATATTTTCAGGCCCATTTCACACGGAAAATTCGCATGTGATACATATTTTTAATATTTTCATACATGGATAGTTTGTGGATGTACATGAACATTATCTCAATTTATGTATATTTATTATTTCAATTTATGGATGTTCATGTAACATTTGTAATTTGTATATATTTTCATATGGAAAATTTATTGATACATTCCTTACATCAGTTTATGGATTTTAATTAATCTTGTTTATGGATGTTCATTAGTTTTTGAAGTTTACGGATCTGTTAAATATTTCGCTAGTTTTATTTTTCATATAGTATAGCTTTTCTCAGATTGGATGCTTCTGTGATTCATGATTCAAGCAAAGATCTTTTGGAGAAATCACATAGAAACCTTATGGTCAATGCGTTTTATAGAAATACTTAACATTGCATCTATGATATAATAAGTGATTTGTTGATCTTGATCTCCAACCTTGTTTTGATGATGAACCTCGATAGAGGCTCGAAACAGTTGACCCTAAGATTTATATGTGATTTCTCTAGAAGATCTTTTCTTAAAGTATAACTTTTATTAAAAATTATAACAATTTTGATTTCTAGTTTCATAAACTAAGAAAGTAAGTACAATCTTAAGTTATGATGAAAATCACTTTAATTCTTAAAATGAACTAAAATATATGATGGTTGAATTAAAAAACACAAATAGTATTGAAATAAATTTTAAATTCAATTTTAAAAGATGTCTCTTAAACAACAAATAAGTTTTATTTAATTTTATTTCTTTGAGACATGTATAAGAGTTGAGTCATAACATGATATTTAAGTCATATGTATTGGAATTTGATATATCAATTTAAACAATTAATCATATTATATGTTTCTATAATTTTATATATAATTAAATATTAACTTTTCTAAATTTAGTTAGCTATCTCAAGTTTTAATTAAAAAACGAAAATGAAATTGAAATAAATTTTATTCAATTTTAAAAGATGTTTTGTAAACAACAAATAAATTTTATTTCTTTTGAGGTCATCTACAAGAGCTTAGTCATAACATTATATGAGTACAATCTTACTATGATGCAAGTCACCTTGATACTTAAAATGACCTAAAATATATTGTGTATCAAATTAATATTGAGCATGAAAAGAATTACAAATATGCTTCAATATTGACTTGTATAGAGTGTCTTTTAGTGCAATCAACATGTATGTTATTACAATTATTTTAGAAATAAATTATTTGAATTCTAAAGTCATCCATATTATAATTAAAAAAAATCTATATATGGAAAATTTTGTGACCCACCCATACACAATTACATGGTCAACTCTTTTAAGTATATTTCAATCAATCCCTTATGTCAAGGTTCAATTAAAAAACACAAATAGGATTGAAATATAATTTATTCAATTTTAAAAGATGCCTTGTAAACAACAAATAAGTTTTATTCAATTTTATTTCTTTTGAAGTCATCTACAAGAGCTTAGTCATAACATGAAATAAGTACAATCTTACTATGATGCAAGTCACTTTGATACTTAAAAGGAACTAAAATATATCATGTATCAATTTAATATTGAGCATGGAAAGAATTACAAATAGGCTGCATATTAGCTTGTAAGTGCTTTTTAGTGCAATCAACACGTATGTTATTACAATTCATTTTAAACATAAATTATTTGAATTCTAAAGTCATCGATATTATAATAAAAAATCTATATATTGAAATTTTTGTGACCCACCCATATGCCACTGCATATTCACCTTTTTAAAGTATTTCAATCATTTCTTACCTCAAGATTCAATTAAAAAACACAAATAGGATTGGAATACATTTTATTCAATTTTAAAAGATGTTGAAGTGTAAATAACAAATAAATTTTGTTCAATATTATTTATGTGGAGATTATCTACAAGTGCTTAGTCATAACATGATATAAGTAAATCATATTGGAATTTAATACAGCTAAAAAATATATATATATTTTTTTCTGAATAAGTGCTAAATCTATTAAAAAAAGAGATAAAAATATTTACAGTGAGGTCTTAGCCTCAGAGGGCCAATTTCCCAGCCCTCAGCAAAAAAACCTTTGAACAGAGAGAAACAGCTGAACCTGTGAGAGTGGAGCTTTCTCAGGTCAGCATAAAGAGTGGAACCATTACAAAAAAACTCCTTGCTGGCTAGAAACGCCAAGTAGAGGAAGCCGACCGCAAAATTTCTTCGTCCAGGCACTAGGGCGGGTAATTACATTGAGAGTCATTCCAAAAAAACTTGTATGGGCTGAGGATGACCCCAGCAATACAGTAAGCAAAACATGTGAAGAGAAAGAAACTAGCATGCGAAAAGAGAGAAGAGCCAAAAAACAAGAGCAATGGCAACGACTCAGCCAGAAGAGGAGATTACTCGCCTGAAGTCTGAGGGTCGGAGCCCTTTGCTGCTTGAATTTCCGGAGCTACGACCCAAGAAGCCTCGTCGTCGCCAACAGCGCCACCCTCGGACTGATTGATCAGGTGAAGAATGCCGAAGTCATGCTGAACAGGGCCACAAGCAACGACTTCGTCTTCTTCCGCTGTCGGAGTGCGGTTGCGGTTGACCCCTGCATCCGTAGGTGAATCTTCCTGCATATGCATTGCTGTAAAATTCGGGTTGTCCCCAGCACCTTGAGATAGGCTTTTCTCAGGAGAAGGGGTGGAGGAGGAGCTGATGGGATCAACAGGAAATTCTACCTCTTCCGAGACCATAATAGTGGTGGTGAAGGTGATGATGGGTTGGTTGAGCTGGCTACGAAATGTAAAACGAGAATTCTGGAATGAAGAATTGGGAACAGGCCTGGTGGGGTTGGGGGGAGGCGAAGACGGGGAAGCAGATGAAATGGGGATTATGAGCAGAGAGGGAGACTGACAGGCGCGTCCTCTGGGAGCTGACGAGCTTCCCCTGCGCGGCACCCCTCGGCTTTGAGGCATTGCTGCGCCTAAGTTCCTGCTGCAAACACTTCGCGGGATGACAATGGGGGATGAGGGAGAGACTGACGCAGTGGGCTCGGCCTCTGGTGGAGAAAACCGGAGATCAAGCTGACTGAGAGAATACTACAGGGAATGTCGGAAATGTGGCTGAGGAAGGGCCATTATAATGCTGTAGGGCTTCAGGGTCGAACTGCGATGGGGCGTTAATGCTCCTGCAGGTTGTTGAGCCGAATGAATGCCGGAATAGACCTCCGCCTTATCTCCCATCAAACTGCAATTAATCTCCCGCATCGGTAGAAGGGCTATTAAACGCTCGTAGGTGGCCATCCAGGTGCCATTCAGGCGGCCTTGTGCTGGGCACGCATAGAGGGTGAGGTGTCTGTACCAAGAGATCACCCGCATCCGGGG
>APFE030356224.1:192667-219915 GCA_000404065.3 Pinus taeda
TATGTGCACTTGTAGGAATTACAGAGACACTGAAATCACCCCCACTCTAATAAGTCACAGGAATGATGGGTCGTAAAAAGAAAATGAAAGGTGAAGATTTGGGAAGGAAGATATTTATCTAGGAATTAATTTCCAAGGTAGAAAAGGAACAATCCAGCTCTCAAAAGAATGCAAGGAAAATAGGGCCGTAGAAGGCTGTTACTCCCATAGCTAAAGAAGAAACATCCAATCCCTCCATCTCGGGACTGTATCATTCTAAGGCTAGCACTCATACACCCAAGATCAAGGATTTGATTTATGAGCAAGAAGGGGAAGCTATTAGCCATAGTTTGAGGATTGAGGGATAAGAGGAAACTAAGGGGGAACATCAAACACCTATTACGGAGAAACATTTGTTGATTTATCAATATCCGGATACAGGTAGTACGGTGAAACAACCAGCCCTAGGGGTATCTGAGGCACTAATCACTTCTGCAGGGCCATCACAAATGCAGCTCGAAGAACGTCTGCTACAGAAAGGGTTAGAAGAATTAATCATAGGAGACAACAATGATAACAATGCTAAAACAGATACCACAATCACCACCTTTGAGTTCTCAATTGGGAATATCAGAGGTGAAGCTCCTATGAAAAATATTCCTCTATCATCCTTACCATCCTTTCACGGGATGATTGTGGAAGATTCAGACACATTTCTATTTGAGTTTGATGTCTTGTGTAGAAGTTATGATTATACAGCAAATGCTCAGAAGTTAAAGCTATTTCCTGCTACCTTAAAAGGGACAGCTTTGAGATGGTTCATGGGATTAGGCCCCACTTCCATTTCAACATGGAATTCTATGAAGGAGATGCTATTATCAAAATACCAGGACTATTGTAGGACCAGGGACTTAAGGGAAGAGATATTTAGAATGACATAGAAGGAGGATGAAAGCCTAGAAGATGATGTGGAATGGTTCCACTACAATCTATAGAGGTCTAAGCACAACGATTTAGACCCAGAAATCTTGAAGGCTATATTCATCAAAGGAATGAGGGATGACTGCCTTGACACCATGAATCTATTAGGAAAAGGGGATATATCATAAGATCCTTGCTGAAATTATCAAGCTCTATCTAAGATGCTCTCGAGGATCGTCCAATGGAAGAAGTGCAATTCGGGATGCCTCTGTTCGCATACAAAAATATGCAGGCGGAGGAGTAACCAGAGTGGAGATCAGGAATTTGTTCGAAAATTTCAAGACCGATATCCTTAGTAATCTCTCAGCCCAAATAACAACAACAAAGATAAAAAAACATAAGAAGAAGTTGATACACCCCTGGCCATGTTCTGTCCGACTTGTCAGAAGAAACATCCTTACAGGGAATGCGAATTGAACAACATCAGCCTGTGTAATATCTACGAGCTAGAGCATTCAACAGAGAAGTGTTTGGAGCTTCCTAGACTAAAAGGCAGTACTAAGAGAATCAAGTGAAGAGGTGCAGTCCTCTTACTTCATTGCACCAAGGAGGCCATGGCAACTGTGACCTCGAGGTATGTCTCAAGACTTTTCCTCTTCCAATTCGTGGAACAATGCATATAATAACCAACAATATCCATGGAAATATTCTGCCTCTCCTTCAACACAGTTCCCTTCACCCTGGAACCAATGGTTTCCATCTCCTCCTATCCAATATCCTCAATCCCAACCATACCCATGAAACCAGAACTAGAGAGGAAATGCCCAAAATTCAGCTCTTCCTACACCACCCATGTAGCAATAATGATAGTTACATACTTTCCAAGCTCCTGCTCCTCCACCACCTATGCAACCCCAACTACTTGTGCAACCTAACCCAAATCCAAACAATAAATAAACTCAGTGCGTAGAGGCTCCTACGACCTTCCAGACCTACCTTATAACCCCCGTGGAACTTAATGAAATACAATTGCGATCGAGCATAGTAATTAACGCTACTCACTCCCCCATCGTTACAGAGGAGGACTCTCAACCATCCAAAGAAGCAGAGGCTCTGAGGTGGCTACTACGCCTACAAAAGCTGATATAGAGGAATTTGTTACATCTGTGACAGCCGATCCATGAAGAACTGTTACTTCTGTAACAACTAATTTGGGGAAGGATGATACACCTGTAACAATAGATTCGACTGTTGTTATGCAGGACCCCCCATAGCCTTAGAGACTGGCCGAACCTAAGATGACTTCATAGCGTGAATCTGATTTTTTTAAGGAGTTGTAAAATTTGTATGTACAAATTCCTCTGCTGAAAGCCCTTAAAAGAGTACCCATCTATGCCAAGACAGTGAGAGATTTTTGCATCAAGAAGCCTGGGAGGAAGCCTAAAGACCCTGCCACCATACATGTGATGGGAAATTTATCTGAATTAATGTCTGCTCAGCCCCTCCTTACTAAGTACAATGGTCCAGGAAATCATATGGTCATTGTCTACATTAATGATTAGCCCATAACCAATACATTGATTGATCTTGGGGCTGCCATTAATGTAATGACAAAATATCTCTTTATCGCTCTCGAGCTACAGTGACTCAGACACACTCCTACTGTGCTGGAATTGGCAGACAGGTCCCATGTTAAACCCGAGGGCATGTTAGAAGATATAGTGATTACAATAGTGTCTAAGAGATATACGGTTGATTTCCTTATCCTTCAGCCTAAATCCAATTTGGGGGAGCATCATTTGATCATAGGGAGACCTTGGCTGGCCACTGCAGACGCATTTATAGGCTACAAGACAAGATCCATGGTGATCGCGGATGGCCAGGAAATGTAAAACCTTAATATTTATCCCCCAAAACCAAATATTGATGTGTACAACCCTTGGTGGGATGAGTTTGAGCCTGAGTCAGATATTTCCCTGCCACTCCTCACTCTAGGGCAAGCCCAGTATTTCAAAGATGAGGTAGAAGATGATGTTATTAATGGTTTTATTAGTAACTAACTTTTTGTTGCTTCTGTTAAAATTGCAAATGAAGAGGAAGAGGTGGAAGATATAGACTTCGAACAAATGAGAACTACTTCGAATATTGCTAGTAGTCCAATTGAGATTGAATCTAGAAAATTTTTGAATGTTAATTCCAATTTGACCGCTGAACAAAACCAACGGCTGTTATAGCTGTTACAGAAGTATAAAAAGGCATTTGCATGGGATTATATGGATATGAAAGGGATCCACCCTAACCTATACACTCACTATATTTATTTGAAAGATGGCTGCAAACTAGTCAAATAGCCACAACGCCACATGAACCTTGCACTAAAGGAAGTGGTGAAAGAAGAGCTACAAAAATTCCTAAGTGCTAATTTTATTTATCTAATATCTGACAGTCAGTGGGTGTCACCGCTTGTCATTGTTCCTAAAAAGAGTGGCAAGTGGAGAGTCTGTGTTGATTATAGAGAACTCAACAAGGTCACTCAAAAGGACCATTTTCGATTACCATTTATAGATCATGTCCTTGATACTCTCTGCGAAAAGAAATTATTTTCATTTTTGGATGGATTTAGTGGCTACAATCAGATACAAATTGCCTCAGAAGACCTGGATAAAATGACCTTTACTTGTCCTTGGGGAACCTATGCATACAAAGTACTCCCTTTTGGGCTCTGTAATTCGGAAGCAACCTTTCAAAGGGAAATATTGGGAATTTTTTCTAGCTTATTGAATGACTGTTTGGAAATCTTCATGGGCGATTTCACACCTTATGGAGAAGCTTTTGAAACAACATTAGCCAATTTGGAAAAAGTGCTAGAATGGTGTGTACAGACGAATGCTTCCTTGAGCACTGAGAAATGTCACATGATGATGACTGAAGGGATCATGCTTGGACATTACATTTTTGCTAATGTAATCAAGGCAGACCCTGCAAAAATAGAGGTTATTGTAAAAATTCCAACCCCCAAAACACAGAAAGAGGTTTGTAGTTTCTTGGGGTATGCAGGGTATTACAGAAGATTTATAGAAAATTATTCAAGAATTGCATCACCATTATTTTCCTTGCTCATGAAGGATGTTGATTTCTTGTGGACATGGAAGTGTAAGCAGGCCTTCTTAAAGCTGAAACATTGTGTATTAGTAGCTCTGGTCTTGCGAAAACCTAATTGGGAATTATTGTTTCACATAGCTACGGATGCATCAGATATTGTTGTAGGTGTTGTTTTGGGCCAATTGGAGGATAAGAAACCTTATGCTATTTACTAGATTAGTAAAAATCTAACTCCAGTTGAGCTCAACTACACAGTGGTCGAGAAGAAGTTCTTAGTAGTCATGCATGCCATCAATAAATTTCAGCATTACATCACTGGGTGTCAAGTATTTTTACACACTAAACATTTTGCCATTCATTTTTTAACAAATAAGCCAATTACAAATGGTAGGATTACATGCTGGTTATTGCTGTTACAAGAATTTGATATCACTATGTTAGATAAGCTTGGAAAATATAATGTAGTAGATGACTTTCTTTCTATACTAACTATTGATGACAGTTGCACTCCTACTGAAGATTCTTTCCCCGATGAATATCTTTTTGCTATTTCTACTTAATCACCTTGGTGTGTAGACATAGAAAATTATCTTTCTGTAGGGAAGTTTCCACAGTATTTGTAATCCAAGGAGAAAAGGAAAAACATACAACAAAGTGCTATATATACTTGGATAGATGGGAGCCTCTACCACACTAGACCCAATTTCTAGATCAGGCACTGTGTTAGAGAGGATGAGGTCTTTGATATCCTTAAATCCTACCATGAGGAACCTTGCGGAGGACACTTCGCAGAGAAACAGATAGGATACAAAGTCCTTTCAACATGGTACTACTAGCCTACAATATTTCAGGATGCCAAGAAGTTTGTGAAGGGATGTGATAGTTGTTAAAGGATGGGCCAACCACTGCAATTAGATGAGATTCTGTCACAACCCCATATTGTTGTAGAACCTTTTGGGAAGTGGGCTCTAGATTTTATGGGACCAATCAATCATTCATCTAGACAGAGATCCTACATCTTGGTTTGTACTAACTATGTCACAAAATTGGTTGAGGCGAAGGCATTAACCAGAGCCACAGAGCAGGCTATCTTAGACTTTTTGCTTGAAGATATCTTCATTCGGTTTGGCATACCTAGGGAGATAGTCACATAGGGAGGGCCCCAGTTCACATCTCATAAGATCTGGGAGTTGGTTGAGAAATATAAGATCTATCACAAAATCACAACACTTTATCATCCACAAGCAAATGACCAAGTAGAAAACACTAACAAAGTCATTGAGGGGATCCTTACTAAGACTATGGCCAGTCATCGAAGAAATTGGGCTGACAAACTTCCCGAAGTTTTATGGGCATACAGGACTACATGGAGGAACACTACTAGATTCTCACCATATGAACTTGTGTATGGCAAGAACCCTTTATTCCCCATCGAATTTGAAATTAAGACACTAAGGATAGCATTGCAGGTCAACTTGGATTTGGCTACGACACAAAGTTAGAGATTGAACTAGCTCAATGAATTAGAGAAGAAACTGTTGGCTGCTATTCAAGGGTAAGCTCTACACCAGATGGTTAGGTCCTTATGAGGTAGATACAGTCTTTGACAATGTGACTATAAATTTGGTGACCATTGATAGTGCAAGGACACCATTACTTGCAAATGGGCACCGTCTTTAGTTGTATCACAAACCTACCTTGAAGGATTCATTTGTCAACATTGTCACAAATTCAGATCTATAGATTACGGGAACAGGGGAAAGCCCCCTTGTGCTGCAAAAAATTTAATTTTTCCAATAAGTGTAACAGCTGAAAACCACCTAGTGGCGATTGTTACATCTTCAAACTGCTTCCAAAAAAAAATTAAAAAAATGTAATAATAATAATAATCTAGTTGTGAAAACCTTTCTCAGGCGTAGATAGACACTTTTGTAGTAGTTGAAAACCACCTGGTGGCGGTTGTTACACACTCTATAACAACATTTGTTATTTCAAAGTATATCATGTGATAAGTGCTGTGACATGATATTTTCTTCTTTATCTCTTTGTACAAATTAAATTAATATATATCATTCATCTTCGTTGTTACAACTGTAACAATTGACGACTTTTCAGGAATAAATGAGATATTTTATTGAAATAAATAACAGAACATCACCATGATCCTCGTCATCAGAATTAAGTTCATGCACCTCGCTGCCCGGGTATGATTCGACATCGTGCCGCCCATTAATTCACCCCACGTCACCCAGGTATATCATCAAAAAGGTAATACTGAATTTGTTTTATTTTGTAATTATGGAAACTTAACATGACTATTGATAGCCGAGGACGACTGTCATAACTAAGCCAGGGGGGAACGAATCATATTACGACATGACCATCGCATGATTGATAATTATTTGGAAAATATAGCAATTAAGGCATGTGACTCGGTAGTTATTGTTACTTAATGACGAATCATACCAAAAAGGGTAAGGGCACCATCGATGAGACCTCCCCATGACTCAACATTGAGGCAAAATTCGTTATGCAGTACGAGCCATGCGTTCCAAATTCTAATCCAAAATCTTCACTTGCGTCGCCCTACCACCCTACCATTTACCCCTGCTGGAAGCATTGAATCGCCATTCAGAGTGCTAGGAGAGGAGGAAGATATCAGTATAGGCTGAAACAACTAGAGTGTGTTGAAGGGAAGGATAAGTAGGCGAAACAACACAAAATTTCATAAGTAATGGGAGGAGCAGCAATATGACACAAGCCAGGGTCTACAGAAGCCTTGGAAGATTGCCCTGAAGCATGTCAGCTTTTCAAAGATGTAGGCTGGTTCGAATTATTCCAGAGGTTGGAAGGATTAGACAATGGTGTTTCCATGGAATTTTCAAAGAATATGGAGAGAAATCGGATGGAAGTTAGAGGGTTGAAATTGGAGGTCAGGGAAGAAGTTATTGCCAGATTAACATGATTTCCAGGAGAAGGGAAGAGATGGTTTACTAGGAAGTTCAATGACCCGTCACTGAAAGGGTATTTTCTCCAGGAAAGCAAGTCGCTGGCAAGGAAAGGCAAGGGAATTGATACACTGCCACTCCCCCAGCCCTGGGAAGATGTTTCCCTCTACCTCATTAAGTAAATTACTTGCAAGGGGAGTGTAACAATTGTGTTTAATTATCATTTTCCATTACTAAACCACCTACGACATCAACAACTGATCAACCTTCCTTATTTCTTGTTGGGGAACATTAGGCACATGGCCGCGACTCTGACAATGGTTGCACATCCAGAAACATGTGTTACCAACCATGGCCTTATTAAACTCATTGTGCTTGATGTATTGAGCCGACAAGGAAAGAATTGAGAAGAATTCACATGGAAAAGGCCCAAGACCACTTGCAGAAGGCAAATAGAGACTGTTGGGGAAACTCGAGAGGTGACAAAAGGAGCAACCCTAGTCCTCGACAGTAAGGGTCAGCAAGAAGTCGGTTGATAAAATAATTGGCGATAGAAGGCCGAAGTAGAGGATAAGGGTTAGCAGGCACCCAGAGTCCCCAACCATGTCGAGAGAGAATGAAGAAGTAGTTGAGCAGAAGGATGAGGGGCAAGCTTAGCCAAAAAAACCTCCTTCACCTAGTAAAAGTGAAACCCAGGCCTTGCTGTCAAAAATTGAAATTTTAGAAAAATAAATTAAAGAATTAAGGGAACATGTAGTAGTAGGAAAGGAAGAGCCAGGAGCCCCAGGGTTAGATACTTTGTTAGAGGCCATGGACAAGGCCAGAAGGGGAGAAATCTTGGGCACTCTATGCGTAGCCTGTGCTGAGAAGTTGGTGGAAGCAGGATTCAAAATTTGTGCAGAAGAAACTACCTCGAGGGGGACTCAAATTGAAATTTGGGAAGCTATTACACAAGAACTTGTCGAGGATGTTGCTGTCACACAAGAACCAGCAACCGAGACAACGCATTCCACAGAAAGTGATCAGGCAATGGATACGCAAGAACCCTTGGTTGACACTGTTGTTTCATTAGAACCAACAATGGAGGAGGAAATCAACCAAGAGGAGGAAGAGAAGGATAATATCCATGAACCGCTGGTCAATACTATTATTACAAAAGAACCAACAGTGTAGACTGGAACAAAATCCTGTGGATATCACTGCTGCTACACAAGAACTAGCAGTGAAAATGGAGCCTAACGAGGAGGGTAAAGAAATTGTGACAAAACCCACTGACAAAGATGCTGTTACACAAGAACTAGCAGTCGAGGTGGGACATTTTGGCCCTCAAGAGGCTGCTACACCCCCAATTGATAGTGCATGTGGGATAGCGCTGGGTCCTGATGAAGGATGGCGTTTTGATAAATTGTTGTTGTTGGTAGAGTTGCAAAAGTGGAAGCAGCTGGCGCTCTCTCTACAGGAGGGAGTGATTCCACTCAAGACGCATAAAAGAATGATGGATTCCCTGAGAGAAAAATGGCTAAAATAAGAATGGGAAAGAGAAGAGGAGGCACAAAGGCATAAAGAAATTATGAAGAATAAGGACAAACAACTATATCCGCTGTATCGGGAAGTCTCAGACCTAACATTTGATAAGACCAAACTCCGTGACCTTGCTCTAAACCTTCTAGAATGTAGGCGACCATGCCCGTCATACCTTGTGTTCCTGTGGGAAAGTTACTAATTATTTTAATTAAGGGTAGTTTATGAGAATAGGTCCTATTTGGGCTCTTCAACCCGCACCTTTTTGAAAATTTTCCGCTCCTGTGATTTTGATGATCAGAGTTTGTTGTGCGAGCTGTTCTTGCACAATATCATGTGCGAGTATGTGAACACGAATATGGTGGAGAGTGTCCTTTGTTTCATGGGAGACTTGCAATTGCAGGAATCCCTCTCATTTATGAGGAATCAAATTTAGTGGAAACTAGCTAAGAAAACAATAGAGGCCAACCAGGAAAAGACAACATTGTGGGGCAGGGCTGAACTAGGAATGGCTTACGAACTCCGACGAGAGTTCAGAAAGTTCCTGGGCACTCTGGAAATCAGATATTGATGCAGGAGAATTCTTCAAAGTTTATAAGACCCATGAGCCTTATTTCACATTTACTAAAGGGAGTGGGTTCCCTTAATCATTTTATTTATTTTCCTAAGTTTATTTGAGTTTGAGAAAATTTTCATTGTAAATTTATTTATGGAGAATATGTCATGAATGTAGAGATCTTAGAGATAGTTGAGTAATCGTAGGAAGAGTGAGGATTTGAGGGATTTAAATGATTAATTTTGGATTCTGTTTGAGAAAAGAGTGGAGCTAGAGAGATACTTTGGGAGAGAGTGAGAGATTGTTGGATTTGAAATAAATTGGTTCGTGAATTCATTTTTATATAAATTGTGATCTTTTGAATAATTCAAGAGGTTAGCTAGAGGTTAACTAAGGGCTAGCTAGGGGTTAGAAAGAAAGAAGATAGTAAGAGCAAGAGAGAGGAGTTAAGAAGAGCAATAGATGGATTTTATGGAAAAGAACTGAAATAGTCGAATGTGACTGTTTTCCTTGTAAATATTTTATAAAAATACCAAAACATTGTGGATTTGTATATATCGGGTGTGAGAATTTGTGTCTGTATGTGTCTTAATAGCCTTTTGGTGCATTGACCATGAATCTGAGAAATACTGTGGAATCTTTGTGTTGAATAGCATGAACAACTGACAAAATTTCCTTTACGGGATTCGTATTTAATTATCTAATATAACCTATGTATAGGCATGTAGAAATCGAGATTTCTCTTTTGAATGGATGGAGGGATCAACCGGAAGTGAGCGCAATTGGTTTTCACAGTAGATAAAAGAAGATTGAGAATTATCTTCTATAGTGGAGGATGTAATATTTTTCTCAATTTCTTGAAGGATTGTAAAGAGATAGTGAAGGGCTAAAGAACGGTGGAGATTAAGTCACATCATTGAAAATGGAAGATCGATGATGTAGAATGAATTAAAACGGGAAAGAACGGGAACCGTTGGATTGGCTAGATCGATGGATAATAGCGATGGAAGAGGGATGGCGGAGGAAACATCATAGCCGTCTGATGGGAGGAGATCCACAGTGATCGTGTGGAAACTTGCAAGCAAGTTACCTTGGCTAGTGGACTCGAGAAAATCATTAAAATGAGTTTAAAGTATGGAGGTGATCAGAACGTCCGTTGAAAGGCGATCAGACTCATATAACGTGCCAACAAGCACAAACCTTAATTCCGAAAACAGACGTGATAAGGTTTTATACACCGATATTAAAACCTTGTTGAGATCCAACCATCCAGACCGTTCATTGGTTGAATGATCAGATGGTAATCACGGTTGAATGTGCACGTGGGTTAGTATTTCTGGTGGAGCCAATATGTTATGAATTGGGTTTTATCTCCTTTTGGGTTCCGACCATATGCGTTCAAAGAAGGATTGATGGTGATTGGTTGGGTTTCGTTGTTTTTCTGCCAATTAGAATGCTTCTAATATATACGTGGGCCCATAACCCACAGGTCCATGTATGAATTATTTAAAGATGCAACTTTGCTGTATGAAAGCAACTAAGCTATCATCAGAGATCAATCGGCCATTTACAGAAGAAGAATCGTGAGGATCTGCCTCAACTTGTTTGCAAATATGAGGAGCCAAACACTAGTCGGATGTCTCAATGATCCAGGTTTGGGTGTGAAGAAGGACCTTTCCAAGACCTTTTGCTTTCATGTTGTGTTAAAATTACTTTTCAAAAGAACATTAAGGAATACAAGTGCATGCAAAAAAGAAGAGGAACAATATAATCATCAGTGCATGGAAACATAAGCCATCATTAACGGAGTTCAATTAGGAGCGACTATGTCTCTGGGCCCCAGTCAAGGTGGTGTAGGCCACTGCATTATGTGCTGTCAATAAAAGTGATGTACACAAGAGTTTGTTGTCTCGATCATACAAGGATGAAGGCCCTCATGTAGGAGTGGCTCTAAGAGATATTCCACAACTAGAACTCTCAATCAAAATCCTATCAGTATGACACAAAAACATGCATGGTGTGCATCCCGCCAACAAGGCACAAAAGGGATGTCAAGGCAAAACACATGCATGATGACAACTAGAGTATCCCAACAACATACAACAAGGGATATCCAAAGCATTACATGAAGAGTTATGACAACAAGTACATCATATGAAATATTCTGCATAACATGAAGCAAGGAATCATGACAACAAGAAATAAAGAAGATCCTGCATCAATTAATCAATGATCTACAACATAATGTAAAAGAAGAAATATATGAAATAATCATATACCTCACACCAACCACGGGCCATCTGAAGATATGAATGAAGAAGTGGATAAAATGATCCATAGTGAACATCTGTTCACACCATCAATGCGCAGGCACAATCCACTCCTAGTTTGTCACAGTCTCATTACGAATGGCCATATGAAGAAGCACTGCTCTAAAGCAGCTGTCAAAGTGCTGAAGCCTGCTGAAACATTGATCTCACAACATCAATATGCAAGAAGAGTAAGTGGTCAAAGAAGAATCCATCACAAGGAGTATTAGCCAATAGATGAATCGATCATGAGAAGAAGAGTTGTTCATAAGCGAAGAATTGCTCTAGATTCTCGGCTCTGTAACTCTTGGCTATCTAGCTTCATAGTGTTCTGGCTATGCCACTGCGGCTCTGGATTTTCCTGAATTTCAAGCGTTGTGCCTCTATGTCTATCTATGCTATAGATTAATCAACTCCATGGCTTTCTGGGGTTCAAGCGCTGCGCTAGCTTCAAGCTCTCTATGGCACGTAGGCTCTTGGGCTTCTTCCTTGCAGCCTTTCCATGCAACCTCTTAGGGTTACTGTCATACTGTTCTCTCCCATGGTTTACATAGTATTTTTCCTTCTCCGACTCTCTGCATGCATGCTTTGGGAACCATTAACAGGCTTCTGGGCTCTCTACCACTCTCTGGCATGCATGGTTTCTCTGTCTTTTTGCCCCCTCGGCTCTCTGTCACCCATCGTGTTTTATAACACATTTGGGATAAGAGTGCTTCAAAATCGAAGGTCTGTTGCTTAAGAATGGAATCCGTTGTATAGAATAATCGGTGGGCGCAACAACCTTAAGAAAATAACCTTATTATCGTTTTAAAACAATATTACAAAAACTTATAAAACACTGAGAAACATTGAAAATATGGAAATTCGAATTTCAAATTTTATAAGATTGGACCTATAATGCCCATCGGGTGTGCGTCTCATTGCTTATCACTATCTCTTCGCCTGGGGTCCTTCCTTAGGCATCTGCCGATGCTGATTGCCGATATTAGCAATCGCTAATCGCATTGCTGATATGCAAGGGTCCTGGTCCTCGGCCTTTGGGTTCTACCAACGTCGATCTGCCGATGCTGACATCATCGATTTAAAGCACAGATATCACCAATTACATAACTATAAAGCGCCGATATTGCGACGAACCGACACTTGCTACTTTTGCAACCTGTAGTACATGGTTTGCAAATCACATGCTTTGAATAACATGATCAACTAAAGACCCAAACGTCCCATACTTGCCATGAGTTTATAACTCATACTCGATGGTCAAGCTTACAATAAGATGGACATAATACTCTAGATATGACAATAAGGCCAACTCATCATGGTTGCTTCAAAAAGTGATGGAAACACACCATCACTGCAATGCATGTTTTACATACAAAAGGCCAAACACTATTGTTTTGACAAGTGATGGAAACATAACATCACTTTCAGAGTTTTAACATGCAACTCAAAATACGACTCAAAACATGACCAGACATCATTGTTGCTGACTACGTGATGGAAACAAATCTTCATGTTTACATTTTAAAATGCAACAAGTGATTTACAAAATAATGACCATGAAATGAAAACATGTCTAGAAACCATTTCTCACTTATCTTTGTGAATGGGTCACCTCCTTGAGGTGGTTTTGCTTGTCGAACAACTGCTTTACCTGGGTCATGCACCGATGTTTTGTCTTTAAGGCGCTACTCTAGATGGAGATTCCAGCGAGTGGCTCTCATATGGCCATTTCTGTCACAATGACTACAGTAGGCTTTCTTCCTCGATATCTACTTAACCTGTTTCTTTTCATGCTATCGAGAGGGTTTTTCATGCCTCATGAGTGCTGCCATTCTCTTCCAACACTTGGAAATGGTATGGTCAGGTAAACCACAAAAGGTGCATGTTTTCCAATGCCTTAATATTCACTTATCATTAACAACATGATCGTAATCAAAATGAACTTTTGAAGATCAAAAGTGATTATACCTTCCTTTGCTATCTTTGATGTCAGTATGGTGATGAGAGTTTTCCTCAGCTCTCTCCCTGTGATGGAAATTGCCATGTGATGATGGGGATGTTTTCCCATCATTCTCTTTCCTTGACGATGTCTCAGATGAATCTAACACCTTCGAGCACTCTTGTTTAGTGTACCTCAAGCCTGCAAAGGGATGTTCATGCATAGCCTCCAAAGGTTGAGTGATGCCTTGGTTATTTGCACCAAGTTCTTCTTTCTCCTCGTGCCTTGTCTTTGTAAGGAGCCTCATATTCGTCCCTGTAATTGGGGTCTACAAATCTCCAATAGACATCATACTATGAGAAGAATAAATTGAAAGGAAATCAACATATTTTACCTTCTCTTTCAATTTGGGAAGAACTGATGAGGGTTGCTCATCATCCATTGTTGGTGGATTGCATTCCCCAACTTCTTTCTTGACATACCCAAGTCCTTCCTGACAGGGTAATTCCTCTACTTTGATGGGATTGACAATGCCTTGGCCATTAACTCCCAAGCCTTTCCCTTCATATCCCATTCTCTTCAGAAGTTTGGAGCCAATTCTTGTGGTATGATTTTCAAACACAGCGAAATCATCATCAAGAAACATACATGAAGATGGAGAACTACTTTTTACCTCACATGAGTCTCACTGCAGCTTTTCCAAGGCCTTGTCTTTTGCTTGCAGTTGCAGTAGAAAATTCTACTTCTCCTCTTTCTCTTCATGTAGGCACATCTTCAATTCATCATTCTTTGTTTGAAGCTTATGTTTGTTTTGCTTAAGTTCCTCCATGGGTTCTTCTGTGGCTTTCAACTGAAGCTGTAACCACTCCTTTTCCTCTGTTTCTTTCTGTAGAGTTTCGTACACAATTTCCACTTTCTTAGAGATGTTGAGCATGGTCTCGTACATTGCTCTTTCATCCTCTATCATTGCACATTCCATTGTTCACGCTACAATTCACATCAACGTTAAGACCTACTCCGATACCACTTGATCTAGGTCCGAGTGTGAAGAAGGACCTTTCCAAGACCTTTTACTTTCGTGATGTGTTAAAATTTCATTTCAAAAGAACATTAAGGAATACAAGTGCATGTGAAAAAGAAGAGGAACAATTATATCATCAACACATGGAAACATAAGTTGTTGTTAACGGAGTTCGTCCAGGAGGGACTACATCTCTGGACCCCAGTCAAGGTGGTGTAGGCTGCTGCATTAGGTGTTGTCAATAAAAGTGATGTACATAAGAGTTTTTTGTCTCGATATTACAAGGACAAAGGCCCTCACACGAGAGTGGATCTAAGAGATATTCCACAACTAGAACTCTCAATCAAAACTCCTATCAATATGACAGAAAAAATGCATGGTGTGCATCTCGCCAACAAGGCACAAAAGGGATGTTAAGGCAAAACACATGCATGACGACAACAAGAGTATCCCAACAACATACAACAAGGGATCTCCAAAGCATGACATGAAGAGTTATGAAAGCAAGTACATCGTATGAAAGATTCCACATAACATGAAGCAAGGAATCATGACAACAAGAAATAAAGAAGATTCTGCATCAACCAATCAAGGATCTGCAGCATAATGTAAAAGAAGAAATATATGAAATAATCTTATATCTCACACCAACCATGGGCCATCTAAAGATATGACTAAAGAAGTGGATAAACGATCCACAACGAACATCTGTTCACATCATCAATGTGCATGCACAATCTACTCCTAGTATGTCACGGTCTCACTACGAATGGCCATATGAAGAAGCGCTTCTCTAAAGCAATTGTCAAAGCGCTGAAGCTTGCTGAAACGCTGATCTCTCGGCATCAATATGCAAGAAGAATAAGTGGTCAAAGAAGAATCCATCAAAAGGAGTATTAACCAACAGATGAATTAATCATGAGAAGAAGAATCGATCATAAGAGAAGAACTGCTCTGGACTCTCGGCTCTATAACTCTCGGCTATTTGGCTTCATAGTGTTCTAGCTATGTCACTGTGGTTCTAGATCTACCTGAATTTCAAGCATTCTGCCTCGGGCTTCTTCCTCGCAGCCTTTCCACGCAACCTCTCGGGCTTGCCGTCATACTGCTCTCATCCATGGTTTACATAGTCTTTCGCCTTCCCCGGCTCTCGGCATCCATGCTCTAGGCACCATAAACAAGCTTCTGGGCTCTCTAGCACTCTTTGTCATGCAGGATTTCTCTGTCTTTTCGCCCCCTCGGCTCTCTGCCACACATCATCTTCTATAACATGTTTGGGACAAGAGCACTTCAAAATTGGAGGTCTATTGCTTAAGAATGGAAGCCGTTGTATAGAACAATCGGTGGGCGCAACAACCTTAAGAAAATAGCCTTATTATTGTTTTAAAATGATATTAAGAAAACTCATAAAACAATGAGAAACATTAAAGGATCTAGAAATTCGGATTTCAAATTTTATAAGATCGGACCTATAATGCCCATCAGGTCCGCGCCTCATCGCTTATCACTATCACTTTGCCAGGGGTCCTTCCTTCGCCATCTATTGACGTCGATCACCGATCATTCCAATCGCCGATATCAGTGATCGCTAATCACATTGTTGATATCCAAGGGTCCTGGTCCTTGGCCTTTCGGTTCCACTGACGCTGATCCATCGATGTCGACATCGCCGATTTAAAAGTGTCGATATCACCAATTACATAACTATAAAGCACCAATATCGCATCTATCATGCCCCCGACTTCGATATTGGAGATCGCTGATCGAGGGTCCTAAAGGCTTGCCTTAAGTCTGCCCTTTGGACTGTGCTGATTGTGATTTGCCTTATAAGGCCAAAAACACATTTTTATGAGAAAATGCCTCATTTTCTTAAGGAATAACTAACCTTCATTTCATGGTGACTTCATCATCCAGACTCGGATTGACGAACCATTCACACCTCCATGATCAGGAAGATGAGCTCTTCGATTTGGTCCTGGTTTGACATCATTCTGATCACTTTTATTTTTGAGCATTCATGCCATGGTGTCTGAAGATCCACCTGGAGCACTCAAGTGCACTGAGGCCTATAGTGCAGAGTTACGGGAAGGGGAACCCTTTAAGTACAAGTACTTTGTGGCTGCTATTACACGGGTGCCAGAATATGCTCAGATTGTTCTGACACTGGGGGCATTCTAGATTGGCCTCAAGTTCAAATTCCCTTTGATATGGTTGCTGTTAGAGGAGTATCAACCCGATTATCGATTATGTGATTACGAAGAAGAATCTTGGCCACGTGAGTTAATGGAAGATCAAGGATTTAGAGCTCCGGGTGATGATACTATTGGTGCCTACAATTTCACAGATTTCCATTGGGGGCATAGTAGAAGGAACTGAGATTCTGCAAGGGGACATGGAGTTGCTTCAATTTGGGGGAGATGTTGGGTGTGTTATTTTACCTATTTTTTGCACATTCTTTCCCTTGTTTTGACCTTTCTGTCCTCCAGGACTGTCCCCTTATATGACTAAACTCCCTGTTTCCTTACCTTTTTAATCCATTTTACTGTCATGTTACTTTGCTGTATTTTACCGAATAATACGAGGCTTTATTCCTTTTTGTGGCTAACTAGGAGAGAATTGAAGAAGTATTTTGGGAAGTTCTTCTTTTAAGGTGTTGGCTCGCGAGAACGAAGTTATGAAGCAGATAGGCAACAGGGATTAACTGCAGGAATGGGTAGAATGGTTTGTTGTTGCACCATGAATGCCGTTACAGGATGCTACTACACACTAGGTACTGTTATAGGTTGCTGCTGTCATAGGTTGCTATTGTTATAGGTTTTTGTTACACATTAGATGTTGTTACACCTCGTATGGATCTGCCATCACACCAACAATGTTGTCATCAGTTACACCGCGTCATCTCGAACCACCATTTTCTCAATGTTGTTGCACCGAAGCTAGAGAATGTGGGTATTATTCCACATAACAACTATCAAGAAGTTGCAACTGATGTATATTTATTTAGCAATAGGTTGTAACTTCTCTATTTTTTCTAATTTCAGGTTGTAATAATTATAAAAGAATCAACTTTTTCATGTACAAGAGATGGCATATAGAAGAGTACTATTACTCTACTTTTGTAATTCTAAATTTATTTTAATATCAATCAACACAATGATGGTTTTACTACTTTCCAACTGATCCGTTAATCACTTTCACGTTCTTCTTGTGCCCTGCTGAGGAGGAAGGGCCCTCCTCTTTGGCAGGGATTGCAGTGATATAGATAGTGTACATTCTAGTTTAGTTCATTGATTTATGGTTTCTTGTTGTTGCTGTACAAATCGTGGATTCATTCACTGTTGTTTCTATTTATCTTATGCTGTTACACCGAGTTAATCAACAGAATGGTAGTAACCAGCTGGAGTAGATTTTAGTTCTTGTGTGGCGCGCCTTTACTTTGATAGCCGCGATTTGTGATTTAATTCCGTAGAGTGTTTTTTATGTCTACATGCATGGTTTGATTCAATAATTTAGATTAGCAACATCTTTTACAATTCTCTACATTTTCTTATTCTTGGCTAGAGTGTATTGACACAGAACGTGTGAACTCCATTGAAACAAAAAGATCTACCCTGAGTTGAAATTAATGTTGCAGTCTAAGTCAATTAATTGATTAAAACAATACTACAACTACCTCAACTGATTCCAAAACCATCCACCAATCCAAAGATCAACCAAATGAAAGAACCCCATCACACCATTGTTAGCTGGAAATGGCAAAGCAGGGCTAAAACCATTATCAATCCAAACAATCCTCCATACCAATGATAGTGCATAACCATGAAACCACATGCATATACCATGCATGCCAAAACTAGCAAGGAAATCATACATGAAAATCGATACATGCAAATCAATCTGGGGGTAGTCATTGATCCACATGTTCCCTTGCAATTTCATGTTTTCCTTTTTCTTCTTCCTCCAAATCCAATTTATGCCAAAGTGCTCAAAGCATACTCCAAGTGTGCAAGAGTATGAGAGAGTGAGCAAATAGAAGAGAGATCCAAGCTAAAATTGATAAAAGTCTCAACTAAAAAAAGCTATGAAATAATCCTTAGAAGCCTTTTATCATTCATGCCTCTATTTTCTTCATTTTCCTTCTTTTTTCCTTCAATTTTCTCTCATGCAAACATGTGACCTTTCATCTCTATTTTCTCCTATTTTCCTTTATGTTCATAAATAAATGTCAAATAATGCCTTTATGCCTTTTCAAGACTTTTTCTAATGCCTTTGCCAATTTATTTAGCCATAATAAACCAAATGTGCACCCACTAGGATTCTTTTCCCAACATTCAACTTGGAATACATGTCCCATGCCCTTGGTCTTATTTTTCCTTTATTAAGTTTATGACATGAAATTTCATCCTGGGTCTATTACAGACCCCTCTCCCTTAGGGGAACATTGTTCTCAACGTTCTATGACACCTATGACCAACAAACTGCTCAAAACAACACATACTACCTATGGATCTTTATAACACAACTCATTGTGGTATTTACAATAACAACCACATATACTCATGGACATTTACTTCAACTAGAAAATAATATTACTATCTATGGAGATTTATAACCACAACTCAATACACTATTTACAATAATATACACATATACATATGCACATTTTATTTAACCAACATATAAAAGGATAGAATGTCCACATTAGTCAACAAAGGAATCCAGAGGTTCACACCTCCACCCTCAAAAATAGTACCAGGATTCACCTCCTGCCCAGGAATTCTAAAATCCACTACCAAAGTCAAACCTACATCCAATGTCTAGCACTATATATTCTCTCAGTGAACAGTTACTCGCTCATTGTTTTAGGGCACACTCCCAATGTGCATCTGATTCCATATGGAAATTCTAATGACCAAAACAAATCCATCCCTTGGAATTCCCTTCTCTACTACATAGTCCCTTGGGAAACCTTGTTGCCCCCTTCCATGCAGTCACTCACCTTCCAAGTCCCCCTACATCCCCTTTCCCGAGTGATCCATACCTTGGCAAGGTTTCCTCGCACTGGAAGGTCCAAAAACCAAGGCATTTCCCTACCTCAAAATCATCATACGGCCATAACATGCTCATGGAAATCATTGGACACTTTTGGTTCCAGTGTCCCACAATGACCTTGTGCTTGAATGCTTTACCAACATACTACTGGTGTTTCCAATTCCTTTCTACTACTTCTAATTCTTGTGGTTAGTTTCAACCACCTAAATTGGACATTTCCAACCACTCGAACTAGGCATTTCTGTGCTTTCATATACTAAGCACATAATTGTCATTATATTCAAAACTAACTAAAATAAATTCAAATCATATCTCATTTGTAGCTTGTTAATAAGGTACACCTGTAATTCTATTTACTTCCTATCACAACAAGTCAAATTAACTATTTGATCAAATCATCATGTATAGACACATCACATTTGGTTAGCTCAAAATGAAACCGTCATAAATTAGAATCATAAATCACATGTAACCATGATAAATTAGAGTCATAGATCACATGCATAGTTAAATGTCAAATAAAATAATAATACTTATCTTTCAACTAATTCCTTGCTTCTACCTTTGTTTTTTGTCCTTTTTGTACACACGTTGGATCAATTGCCACACTAGACAAGCACCCAATGCCTTATCTCCTCTTTAGTCACATACCCATACACATAGTGCACATTACAACACATACACCCACACATGGCGCACAACACCACATAATACATACACCTACACTAAGTGTACAACATAGCACATACACCTACACCTAGTGTACAAAATAATACCTATACATACACCTGGTGTGCAACGCAATACATATATGTACAAATCGTACAATACAATGAATACACATGTCACAACACAATGACTGCATAATACCCATAACACAATACTACATACAGAGAACACAACATGTACAACATGTACACAATACCATATGTACATGGCACCACCTGCACAATGTGTACACAACACCACATGTACACGATACACCCTGAACGATGTGTACACACCACCACATGTGCACTGCACGACGTGTACATAACACCACATGTACATAGTGCCACATGTACAACATGTAGACAACACCACATGTACATAATGCACACAACACCACATGTACAACATGTATACAACACCACATATGCAACATGCACAAAAAATGTATGTACACAACACTACCTATAAAACTTGTACACAATACCTTATGTACATACCACCACTTGCACAATCAGGTACACAGTACCACATTTACACAATGCCATAGGTACAATATGTAAAACATATACAAAACATTATTACTGCACATCTAGAGACCACACTCTCAACTATGAAACATTGCTTCTAGTGTCTTTCTACTATCCATATTCATCCCAGCATGCCACATAGCAAATTTATTTCATTATGATGATGTATCCCTCAACATTACTTGTCCATAACATAAACATAGGCATATGCACATAATATCTAATCATATCCACATGATATTGTCCAAGTAGATATGTTAGGGCTACTATGCCACTTGATTCCTTATAAACCCAGGAACCTCTTCATTCCATTCATCTATATAAGCAATCATTCCTCCACAAGCACAATCCCTGACGATCTTGTCAGACAACAACATACATACATACATATATACATATAAACATCAACATAAAGCAACCATGATCCATGATGACCTTGTCAGATAATGATATACATTATACATATATACATATATAGGCATCAATGTAATCATAATCACAACACTATTAGTAAATATCTTAAGGTTGAGGTTAAGAGAGCTCCCTTTATTTGTGCACAACATGCACAACATTGAGAACAATAATTCCCAACATAGCCAAGGCATTTGATGCCTCAGATCCATTTACTTCACCTTTCTTGTTACCTTTATCATGACTATCCTACCACCATCCATTTACCCCAATGGACCCAACCAATCCAACTAGTTGTCATATTCTTTCCTTTAGTTGCCCTTTACTCTTGCATCAAGCTTCATCTAGGTCTTACATTACTTATTGGGTTTCATTCATCTCCCCTCGGGCTCCATTTGATTTTCTCTTGCCCCAACTAATTCCCAAAACCCTCAAAACATAAAAGGCAAGAAAAATAAACAAAAAGGAAGAAAAACATGAAATGCCAATAGCAATACGACACCACAAGCAAAGTGGCATGGCCATGCACAAGAAAAAAAAAAACTGCAAGTCAAATGGAACCAAATCACAAAATACTAAAAGTACAAAAATAACAACAAACACCATGAATCAATCCCCATGGTTCCTAGTGCTTCCAAAGGAAAGCTCAACCCAATCCTTGTTTAAGATTTCATTGCAATTTGTTTTACCATGCAATCCCCTGCATTGTACTACCATAAAGACACAATTGTTAGTGCATAAATAAAGATAACAATATACTGATTACCTTACCTTGTTGTATCAAGAAATATTCCCTGAACATCTGCACATATATCATCTATCAAGGAACTCCAATTCCTTGATGAATCCAGCCATAACTGGAAACTAGCTATTTACCTGTCAAGTAAATGTTCATAAATATAGCAGATATCCATATAATGTTAGACAAAATCAAGGTTAAGAAGACTTCATGCATTCAAAGCACTCATATATTTGGAATTTTGGTTTCCAAAAAAATCCAAAGGAATTCTCACCTGATTCCTTTCTTTTACATTTTTTCCTTTCTACAATTGAGTCTTATTATGTACTATCACATCACCCAGTTGTTAGTTATATAAACACATCAATTTTTACCTTATCATGCTAATACGAAGCATGTTGCCTTGCAGCTGTTCACACCTATTAGTCACCTATTCCTAATATCAAGACATCATGTCTATTAATTTTAAATCAACCTTTACCAAGGCTAATAACCATGTCATAATTTGGAATCAACTCATAGTCATAGTCATAATACTAAAACTAACACCCACTTGCACTCAACTTTATATCAGCTGTCTCAACACATATTTTGTTAGTACAATAATCATAAAACAAGGTCATTCCTTCACGTAATTTTATAGTTACATACTCATATCATGCAATTAATCAACATTCAAGCGACTTGTAAATAGACCATGTTAGAGAAACCAAATGGAAGAAAAAATCAAACCCATACCCCAATGTATCTCAAGGGAGGATATCACATTTTCACAAGTCAATCCAAACTAGTATGACACAATGTCACAAATATATCCATTAGAGGAAATTTCAACCTAAAAGTTCCCATGAAATTTTCATGTAATTTCCATGTCATATTATGTAAACCAATTAAAATCTTTTAAATTGAAAAAGAGGTACATGTAAATATTTTGGAGGTTAAAGAAGATATATATATTAATTATATTTTTGGCTTATCTCCTTATAGGTTTACTCAAATTTAAAGTGTATACACTCATTAGATGCGGAAATAAATTCCACATCTAACAAGTACCCATTATGCCTTTGTGTTGACGGTGTTGGACCTGTTAGGATTCCAAGAAAATATCCTAGGTTGTAGCTGAGAGATGCCTGATAACATATAAATTCAACTATTGTTGCAAGGTTTAATGGAAGAAATGATGGTTTAGTTCAAGCCAGATAACCACTTCTACTCTGTTTCACTCCAGACATGCATGAACACCCTCAGACTACAAGGCTTTAGACCAATGCTCACAGTTTAGATATTAAGTGAATATGGAGAATACTAACCACACCAACAGATACACAAGACCATGTGATGGCCGGCTGCAACTAGTACAGAAACCTGCAAATCTAATCTATTAATGCAAAGACATGATGACAACTTTCCTACATTAGATAAAAAGGAACCTGAGCTACCTATTCAATGATGTATTCAAGATTTTAACACAGAGATAAGATGATAGTTATCTAGTGCTAAACATCAAGAGATCAAGAACACAACATATCAGGTACAAGCTTAGAACAGAGGAAAATGGACAGTGAGCAGTTAACAGCAAAAGAAGCTTGTATTTGCTGAAAATTAAGATGAGATGCTGCAAGTGACAAAATGTCTCTATAGTCTCCAGAAGTTGAACTTTACATCAAATTCCAACCTTGATTACATCTTGCTCTTGGATATTTATAAGTTTTTGTTACAGTGGAACTTGGCCGTTTAGGTATGGAGGGGTCGTAATTGACCACCAACTACATTTAAATGCCTGATGGAGTCTTTGAACAAGGTTGCTTGTTTCAGTCGGTGAATTCGATCTGTTCAGGTGTTGTGCTATCGTTTAAGCAGTTGGAATGCTCATACTGGTGGAGTCCATGATTGATAAAATCAGTTACAGAGTCATGCTATGTCCTTTTCTCCTTTGGCCATGCTTTATGTTAAATATGATTGTTGGAGATATTACTATAACTGATGCTGGTAGCGCTGGTCATCTCCTTCTTCGAGAAACAGAATGGTCATAGGACGTGGAATGCATGGGTAGGTGGATGAGTTGGGTGGGCGAGAAGGATGACCGTCGGATCATGAAAATGAGCAGTAGAGATGGCTCGATGGAGGCTGTTGGCTAAGGTGGGAGCAGGGTGTGTTTGGGCCATTGGATCTTTAGCGTATAGATTGGATGGTCATCGAGCGACGAAGTTACATAGGTGTTTAAAGGGCGAGGATTGTTTGGTCAGGCGCTAATGGTTTTCATTGCACTGCTTTCGAGCGCTAAGTGGTAAATGCCCAGGGCCGAGCAATTCCACTCAATGATCGACACGTAGCAGCGGATGAGAGAGAAAAACCGTTCTCATCGCACGCTATCACCAAATCAAGTTGACGACGCAATGTATGTGAAGACCATCGGATCGAGCGGAAATGCATCTGACGATGAAAATTGGTCGAGCGAGTCACCTTTATCAGGTGCGATGGGAGCCGTTGGAGTATCGGGGAATGATCAATGATGGGAAAATGATGAGAGGTTTATGAGCACATGAGGGCATATGGGTAAGGTTTGATGGGTGCTTTAAGGTTTTGTGCTTGGGGCTGAGGCCAGGGGAAATTTGGTCGAGTTTAGCAGGTTTGTTTAGGAAATGAGGAAGATTAAAGGTGAGAGGAGTGAGAAAAAAGAGAAAGTGACCAATGTAAGCCCCCTTTTGGACACAACCAAATAGACCAGATCTCTTCCTGACCTTAAATACTCAACACTACATAGTAGAGCTAACACTGGCTCCTTTTAGGGATGAAAGCCTCCCTATGAGGTTTCAAGAACTGTAGACCATTGGCTTTCATACAAAAACAAGATCAACAATATTTCCTATTGTTCCATTGGGCATGGAGTCTAATTAAGCCTACACTAAAACTTGTGAAAAGAATATATTTACAATGCTGAGGCCTAAAGGCCTTAAACAACATAAACCTTCAAAAACCGCCCATTGACTGGGCCATCAAGAATTGTTTCTCCTTCCATACTTAACAACATGAAAGTGTTGTTCCCCTAGACTTGAGCATTAACAAAAGGTCCAGTCCATAGAGCATCAAACTTCCCATGATTGCCTTTCTTTTCCTTCAGTGCATCACATTTAAGAACCAAGTCTCCAATTTGAAAATTATCCATCTTTGCCTTTCTGTCAAAGGCTTCCTTGATTCTCTTTTGATGTGCTACAGATTTTTCAATCAATTGATCTCTGATTTGATGCACTTCACCGAAGTCACTAATCCTCTTTGCCATGTCATTTTCTTCATTCTACTCTTCCTGCAAGAACTTGGCCATAGGGAGGGTTAACTAGATTGGGAATACAACCTCATTGCCATATACTAGCTTGAATGGAGAATTCCCTGTGGATTTCTTGGTGGTCACCCTGTCAGCCCACAATACAAACTTTAGTTTGGAATCCCAGTTCCTGTTGTCTTCCAACAGCTTTTTGATTATCCTTATCAGGCTCTTATTGGATGATTCTCTTAGACTATTGCCTTGAGGGTAATATGAGGTGGAATGCACTAGCTTAATGTCCATTAAGTCACACATGTCCACCAACTCTTTTGCCCTGAAGGTTGCTGCATTGTCAGCAACCAATTTGTGTGGACAGCCAAACCTGGTGAAAATGTTTTATGTCAAGAACTTCATTACAACATGGTGATCAACTTTCCTAGTAGGGATGGCCTCAATCGATTTAGTGAAGTAGTGAGTGGCTACTAAGATCCATCTATGCTCGCCACTAGAATGTGGATTAATTTCCCCTATGAAATCCAAGCTGCACTACTGGAAAGGGCCACTGGCATGTATGGGCTGTTGGTACCATTCTATGACCCCTTTTTCCCTCCCAAAACATGACAATTGCCTACCTCTTTTCATCATTTATCCCTCAGATCCCTTGGAAATTGATTAATTAATAGTCTTATAGTCATTAAATTGCATTTAAATTGATTTAATGGTTTTGTGTTAATAAATTAGGAGTTTTTGGGCAAAATGACTACAGGAAGTCCCAACATCCTGTAAATGGCTTATTGTTTGACATGTGGCATGACAGCTAGGCCAGAGCGAAGGGTATGGGTGAAAAGCGGAATGTCCAAGCATGGACGAGCACGTATCCCGCAGCGGAATCAACCCTCCTACATGTGCGGTCAACGACTGGTCAACTATGGCATGTTGGCGACAAAGGCAACAACAGCACACAGTCACAGTCCAAATCGATTCTAGTTGTTTCCTTTTATTTATATGTCAGCTAAGATAGAAACATTTTCAAAATCGTGTTTTGGTAATAGTGGTAACAGCCGCTCATGAATGTACATCCATTTTCAAGGGACGTGAAACCATATGTAAATATAAGTTCTGAACCGGTTGTATGGACGGTTACGTTTTTCATTATTGTTGCTTCACGAACAGAGCTTCGAGTTTAATACAAACAGACTTGCATTATAAACACAGTTGTGTTGTTTTGATTTGGTGATCGTGGGATAACAAGCTCAGTATACCAAGAACGCGGACGGGCCCTGCGTACATGGTATACTGTTGTCATTTTATTGCATTTACAGTCAGGGTATTTGATATTGATATATGCGCAGTGATTAAATCGATTCATGTCCATGTTTATATATTTATGAATGCGTTTGTTTATGTGTTTATGCATGCGCTTGAATAGATTATCATTTGGATCGTGAATCATATCTTGTAAGGGATTCGATCCAGGGTTACCTTGCAAAGCACTGTCATGAACTTTATGCTTACGATTTCACTTTGCATGATTGTTAATGAATGTTCATGAATGTTGAGTAGCCACTGAGCAGAGGTTTTATGTCTGATGTCTCTGTAAGGAGACCAAAATCTTTAATTACAGTGATACACAGCGTTTTACGAATTGAATCTTAGTTGATAGTGATACATAGTTTGATACTTGGTTGATAGTTTGATATTGAATCAAATCATAGCATTGTAATTAGGAAAAGTAGGCTTAGATTATATCCTTTATGTCTATATATTTTAGGCACACGCCTCTAAGTCTATGCACCCTGGTCGATAATAAATATAGCCCAGTCTAGCACCCTAGATAGGACACTACAATTTGGCGCCGCTGCCGGGGAGGCGTACTTAAAGGATTTAAGAAAAAAAAATTTCAATAAGCAAAAATAAACAAAAACACAGTTAAAATCATGTTCATTTATGCCTAGGTTTAGAGACAATAAGGGTAGATTCATAAAAAACCCCACCATTCAAAAACTAACCCATCATCATCAGGAGTAGACTCTGTAAAGAATTCAACACCAGCTGAGGAGAACATCATTCAAGCATTAGAGGATAAAAAAAAATCAGGGCAGAGACTTACTCTCATCGAAAGGCAAACTTTATTAACACATAAATCACAGAAGAGGGACTTTCCTAGGTCTGCCACACAAGGAGAAAGTAGCACAGTAACTGAACACTCTTTCCTTAATCGCCTCTTTGAAACAAGTGACTCTGATA
>APFE030356225.1:6638-23762 GCA_000404065.3 Pinus taeda
AAGCTTTATAACATAGCTCGATGGAGTATTTACAATAACAAACTATGGACAACATGACAAACATATTTATTATTGGAGCATGAGTTGTTCCCATAGCAATATGCATTATGGCTATGGCAGGAACTCTCCCTTTGGTTCCACTTGCAAGACAGACCATCAATCACATGATCAACATCCTTCACATATCTCTTAAGCAATGAAACATGTAAAACATCATTGAATTTCACTAATGGAGGTAGTGCATGTTTGTATCCCACTAATCCAATCCTCTCAAGGATCTCAAAAGACCCACAACATTGAGGTGCAAACTTGACACATGACCCAATCCTCAAGGAGCTCCTCTTGGGCTTGAAGCACAAATACACATGCTCCTGAACTTGAAGCTCCTGAACTTGAAACTCCTTGAATTCTCTATGTTGATTTTCATAATTCTTCTAGCTATCCTATGCTAACTTTAAATTCCTTTTAATGACCCACATCTCATGCTCCATATTTTCCAACATATTCGGTCTGATCAACACCCTATTCATTGGATCACTATAGCTAATATAAGTGTTACAACTCCACCCATAGAGAGCTTAAAATGAACTCATCTTCAAGGATTCCTAATACCCATTTTTATAAGCAAACACTACTAGTAGAGTATACTCCTCTCACTTCCTCTGATGATGCATTACATACATCCTCAACATATCCTTAAGAATCATGTCAACCCTCTATTTTTTTCCATCTCTCTGTGGATGATAAGCTGTGTTGAAGGCTAACTCTATCCCTAAGCCTACAAACAACTCCTTCCAAAACCTTTAAGTGAATTTGGCATCTCTGTTTGACATAATCTTCTTGGGAACTCTATGCAACTTTACTATCTCCCGAATGAAGATCTAAGTTACCTCACTAGCTTAATTAGTAAACTTCACCATCAATGAAGTGAGCTACATTTCTTAACCTGTTAGCCACAACCATGACAGATTCATGCTTCCTTAATTTCCTAGGAAACCATGTAATGCATTCCATGGCAATTACCTCCCATTTCCATTCTAGAATCAAAATAGACTACAACAAAATACTTGGATGCTTGCATTCAACTTTTACTTGATGACAGTCCAAACACATAACAACAAACTCAACTACCTATTTCTTCAAGTTAGGCCAATAGTAGAACCTCTTAACAATTGTCAAAGTCTTTTGATATCGTGGGTGGAAAGAATATGGATTGACACAAAATAGTCTCTAAATAATCTTCTTCAACTCGTTCTTATGAGGCACATAGATCATGCTCCTGAATTTGACCAAGCCATCTACTATGAGATGATACTTCTTACCTCTATCACCCTAACCCTTATGTTGCAATCTCTGCTTCAGTTGTTGATACTTCTCATCATGATTCCCTACATGTAAGATCCACTCTTGTAAATCTATGCCATAAGAGCTCATAGTTGAAATATGATTCACCTGCACTCTCCTACTGAGAACATCTGCAACCATGTTCTCTTTGCTCTTGATGTGCCTGATCTCAAAATCAAACACACTGAGAGTATCCAATGATCTTGATTCCCTTACATTGAGATTGGGTTGCTTAAATAGATACCTTAGTCCACTGTGATCACTCATCAAGGTGAACTTCTTGCCAAGCAAATAATGCCTACACATATTCAATGCATGAATGATCATTGCCAACTAAAGATCATAAGTCACATAGCTCTGCTTGTATGCATTCAACTTCCTTGATTCATAACAAACTACCTATCATTCCTGCATTAGGACCTCATGGAGTCCCTCCTTACAAGAATATGTACCAACTACAAACTCCTTATTTGGATCTATAACTTCCAAAATTGGAGCATTGTTAAGAATATGCTTCAATTACTCAAAACTAGATGCACATTCAATCCACTCAAACTTCTTTCCTTTCCTTTGCAAAGATGTAATAGGATAACCAATCTTGGAGAACTTCTTGATGAACCCCTGATAGTAACTTGCTAGCCCAATGAATGACCTAACCTCATCCACATTCTTCATAGCTTGCCACTCCATGATAGCCTTAATATTTTAGGGGTTCATTATTATCCCCTCCTTGGAAAAACATGTCCCATGTAATGAATCTCATTATGAGAGAAACTGCACTTGTTTTTCATGAAATACAACTGACTCTATCTCAACAATATCACTATCATTGACACGTGCTCTATATGCTCCTCATCATTCTTTGAATATACCAATATATCATAAAAAATGACTATCACAAACTTATCCAGCTAAGGGAACAACACACTATTCATCAAACACATGAAGGTGGCTAGAGCATTTCTAAAACCAAAAGGAAACACCACAAACTCATAGTGCCCATACCTTGTATGGAATGCAACTTTATCGATGTCTACTTATTTTAAGTGCTCTAGATGATATCTTGATCTCAAATAATTTTTTGAAAATGCTTCTACTCCCTTAAACTAATCAAACGAATTATCAATCTGAGGTAATCAATACCCATTCTTGATAGTCACCTTGTTCAATTTCCTATAGTCAATGCACAATGTGAGGGTATTTTCCTTACTCTTTACAACCAACACTAGTCCACCCTAAGATACACTTGCCTTATGTATCCCTTATCAAGCACCTCTTTAAGTTGTAACTTCAATTCCACCAACTCTAGAGTACTCACCCTATAAAGTGGCTTAGATGTTGGTGTTGCTCCTATTACCAACTCAATAGAGAAATCCACCTCTCTATGAGGAGGAAATTATGGAATCTCTACAGGAAACACATCCTGAAACCACTGTAAGACATGATACTTCCTCAAGACTTCATCATCTTTCCCTTTGTCACTCAAAATATGAAATATAAAAATACACACCCTTTCCTCCAAGTGTGGTTAGCTTCACTTAGTTGTAACCATTGTCACTAATGTAGGGTTTTTCCTTCCCTGCAAGATTATATTTTCTCCATCATCATCCACTCACTCAATGACCTTCTCATAAAAATCCACCTCGGTACTGTGAACAAATGGCCAACCCATGCTCAAAATAATGTTATCTTATACCAAAGGAATCACATTTAGGTGTGATGATGTAAGAATGTCATTAAGCACAAATGTAGAAGATCTCACCTAGTGATGAAATCTTCTCTTGGTCCTTGTACCCAACTACACCAACCTAGATTTTTCATGCACTTATTTATTCAAACAACACTCGTCCACCATGTCAATAATAACATATATATAATTAGATCCAGGATCAATAAAAATGGAAAAAACTTGATCACACAACTTACCTTCCATCTCCATAATAGATTCTTAATGATCTTCCTTACTGTTATCAAGTGTTGCATAGATCTAAGAAATGTTCTCACCAATATCCCCAGATTTCGGCACCTCCTAAGGACTGTAGATCCATGGCCTGCCACCCTGGTATAATGGAGAATCCTTCTTGTCATGGTATTTACCAAAAATCCCAACACCTCAATGGTTCCTTGTGATTGTATTTATTCTACTACTCTCCAGGCTTAGACTTATGTGCTTTCTTAGCTACATTAAATTTATTATGAGGGGCTGCATTTTCTTTCTCACCTGCATCCTAATATCTTCCTCACTTCCTTGACCATTTTCCTTTAGTATTATCATTACCTTTCCAAGCATGCTTGAACTGGAGCTCTTCTTTCACTATTCGTAACAATGCTTAGTTTGTGATAGATTCCTCGAATGGAAAATGGTTATCAAACTTAATTTTATCTTTTAATGACAATGGAAATCCACTAATTAACCTTTAAATCTTTGCGTTCTCATCATTAAGATAGGGAACATACGTAAACAAATCTACAAATTTGGTTGTGTACTTTTTATCTATCATGCAACACATCTTGATCTCATAAAACTTCTTGGCCTTTACATCCTAATATCTTTCAGGAAATTACTTTTTCCTGAAGATTTTTTCAAACTCACCCCAACAACTTATCTTTTCTAATGCCTCTAACATTCTTAATATCTTCACATGAAATACTTTATTTTTCTTTGATATTGAAGGTGGCTATATTGACTTTCATGTTCTCTGAGTAGTCATGCAATCTGAAGAATTTCCTTATCCCAAGAAGCCATGACTCTACATCTTATGATTTCTTCATTTTCCCACCAAAATTATGAGCCTTTACTTTCTTAAACTCCTCTAACAAGTACACACTCATATTATGATGCTGATGATGATGGAAATGATGTCTACTATAAGAAGAAATAGAATAAAACCCATGTTCTTTATGGCGCATCCAAGAGTCTACCGCTATTCACTATATCATCCTTGCCCAACCTGTGTCACCTCTGAGACCTTCTACCATCTACCCTATTAGTCTTCTCCTCCTACCTATCTCCATGAATAATCCCCAATTGTCCTTTCTTTTGTAAGTATGAAAGGATTTGGAGAATCATTGTATTGACTTTAACTTTACTTTTGTAATCCCTTACAAGTATCTATTGTGCCTCAATCAACCTATTTTATCTACTTTCAAACACCTAATCTCTACTCTCAAGCACCTTAGTGTATCTACTAGATCAAGAGAATAATATTATCCTTTCTGCCCAACTAACTTTTCCCATTTCACTAATGTCACCTGAGGCTTGTACATGGAGTCATGTGAACTCTAATCCACCATTCTTCTCTTCATCTCTTAGCCTTCTATTTCCTACAAATATACCATGTTAGATAAACCAAATATAAGATATAATAAAAATGATACCTCAATATACCTCGAGGGAGGCTATCATATCTACACAAGTCATCCCAAATCACACAATATATATATATATATATATATATAAATATATAATATATAATAATAATAAAAATATAATATAATAAATAAATAACATGAACATATCAAATTCATGATGCATGCATGATAATATGTGTCCCGTATGGTCCAATACTGTAAACCTTTCTTTGATACCACTCAATGACACTAGTACAAGAGAAATGTTTACAGGGAACAAAACTAGCTTTGATACCACCTTGTAACCCCCTATCCCACATTTACCCTCTTTTACATGCTCTCCAGGGTAAAAGTCAATTGATATTTATTATGACATGAACCAAAATCTATGCTCCAGTTATGGAAGTGGAGCTTACTAACTAGAAACTTATGAAACCCCTTAGGGGCACCTAATCACCTAGGTGTTAGACAACAACAACTATTGATCAAACCCTAAGTTGGAACTTTCATTTTACATGATTTCACAACCTAGTCACACACATGCCAAGTTGTGGATGCAACTGGAAGGCTCTAGCTACATGCTTATGCCTTCCTCCATGCGGTTGTGGGAAACATTTCCTAGTTCTATGCTTGCAACCGTGAAATCAACGCCCATTTTCAGGGCTGGCCTACATGCCATGACCCAGATCATCCCAAAACTTTCCCAAATCAAGTCTAAGGTATTCACAACTCTATACAAAATATACTATGCTCAGATCCTTCTTAAGCATGCTAATTACATGATAAAAATTTAGACAAATAAATAGTAAACATAGTAGCTACAAGTCATGAATGCATAGCTAGTCATTGTCTGATAGTTTCACCGGAGAGTCGACAAGAAGGCTCATTGCCCTCTCAAGATACCTGCATCAAAGAATTATTAGTTCATGAATTCATATAACCATTCAATGACTTATCGAATCATGAACAAGATCCATAACAATAACACATCATTTAACCATGCATATAACCAACATTTAACCAAAATGAAGCCATGACAAACCAGTCATAAAATAAACACAATAACAAAACATATCTTCATTGATCTCAATAATAAATACCATATAATAATATATGAAAATTTGAAACAACCCAGGGATTTCGAAGTAGGAATATGGGATCTAGTGAGATAAATCAAAGAAAAGCTAACCAGGGCATCCAGAGGCTAAACCAACTCAACCTTAAACCATAGTTATTTGACCTAAATTGGTCCAGAAATCATCAAACCAACATAAGCTTGGATTCCTCATAATTACTTCACCATACCTAGAGGAATTTTCCTCTCTCCACCCACCTATCAAGACCTTCCCAGAGAAAATAATCTCCACCCCAACCCTTGGGATTTTCCTGAAACCACTTCACCCAGATCCAAAATGTTTTGGAAATCTAAAGCTCACTAAGAATGAATCCCATCACACCGTCGATATCCAGGAAATGGAAAGGAAATAGTGAAGCAAATGTCAATCTAGGAAAATCCCATGTCAATTATAGTAAAATAATCATGTAAACCAAATGCATGCACAAAGTATTGAAATCCCAACAAGGGAATCACATATACAACATGTTACATGTAAAATCATCTTACTTTAGTGGCTCATCTAATCTTATCCTAGTTATTTGTTACCTTCCTTTGCTTGTCCTTCGCTTGCTTTGTTGTGACCAAGTTCTCTCTCTCTTTCTCTCTGTCTCTCTCATCATGGAGTTCAATTTCTGAAACTGATCAAAAGCTTACCAAAAGTTGTCAATTGTTCCTTAGATGCATTTTTATCATTGATGTCTAGTATCTCTTTCTTTCCTTTTCCTATTTTCTTTCATTATCCTTTATCTTCTCACTAATTTCTATTGCATAATATTATTGACCCTTCATCTTCATTTTCTGCTATTTTACATTATTCTTTGAATTAATTTCCACTTATTTCTTTATTTCCTTTTGCCAATGTCAATGCCAATTTCCAAAGGATTAATTAACCACAAGTGATTCCCACTTTAATATTTTCCCCTCCATTCAACTTGGAATACATGTCCCATGACCTTGGCCTAATTTTTTTCCTTTATATTCTTCTTCTGATTACATAGAAAATCAACACGGGGATGTTATAGATAGATTACCCTTATCTCTATCCTCTATGTTATTTGACCTTGACTAGTGTAAACTCATGTATTCCTACTTGAATGGTGGAATTTCTTGAACTTTACGTATACGCTAGTACTATATGGTTTAATATAGCTTTATGTAATTATAAAATTTTGATGAATCATAGGTGTCAAATATTCCAACAATTTAATTGAAGGACCAAATTTCGCTACTTTTCAAGGATCACATGCCTTTTCATCATCGGGATATCCATGGTGGTGTTCATAGTTGGTGTCATAAGTGCCTTTTGTAATTATACAATAAATAAGGGATTTTTAAATTCCCATAAGTGGAATCATTTCTAAGGTAATAATATTTACTATTATGCATACCATGGTATGCTAGGATGGTCGTAAGGTTGGCTACCTAGACTCTGGTGATTGTCTTCCTTGGTGTACAAATTACCACATTGGGAAATATGTCATATACATACACTATTTAAATGCTAGATGTGTTGGGAGGTTAAATGTAGTTCACACTATTTTGACATAAACTTCAATTAACTCTCTCTATGATCGAACACACTAAATGTTGTGATCACTAATAAAATAGAGAGATGTGGTACCCTATGATAACTAACACATGTTTATTATTGTAATAGTATAATTGAGGATCCATGGTGAGTGGAAACCTGAAGAGATAATTATATGGAGATTTGTCCTTTAAATTTGATCGATAAGGGACATGTTGTATGGTACACAATAATTATAGTACCACATATAATAACAGTGATGAATCAAAATAAAAGGATCACAATTTTTTCTCTTAAAACAACTCATTGACATTCACAATACTCCAGCATATACATATTATATATCTATATTAGCTAACAATGATGTACACATTAATTATGACTTCAAGCTTCATTTATTAGATATTTAGTGGAGATACACCCTTGTGAATTTTATGTTGCTTAGGATATGATATCCATTCACAACTAATGAAGGAAGTCAAATTTATAGGTATACCATTACTCTACCACCTCCATTGTTGTAGTATTTAAGCTGTATATTGAAATATTCAGAGGAAATATGTGACAATTTTAATATAAAAAACTCAGGTCTCATTATGAGTAATATCCAATAGTGTTAACAAGAGTCATCACCAAGTCTAACACAAGACAATGCTTGTGGTGGAATTCCAAACATGCTTATGGTTTGACACCATACCTCATATCAAAAGGTAGGGTAGTTTGTACCCATATGAAGGTTAACCCCCACAAGGAAAGGTTCATTTCCAATATTTTAACTATTTGATGTAGTTCTTTTCGTTTGACTCTAAGGCTTCCATGGGAAAATTCCCTCCACATGGATGGGTATATAGACTTACAATTCACATATTTAACATGATTGATGAGAAATTCATTTTGGAAAGCCTTGTATCATTCTAATTATCAAAAGGGTTAAAAATTGAGTGAGGTTTACCTATCATGTCGAAGTTTTCCAAGGCTCTATATTGATAAAAATGGGATTGATCTCAGTTTTGTTCCACCTGTGGGTTATCAAGGTTCCCAATAGGAAGCCTTAAACACAATAATTCCAACTTGCTAGTATAATAGTGTACTCGCATTGATGGTTGATTACAACCATGGTGTGGCAAAGGATAGGATATAATATTCTTCAAAAATTATATGAAATATATCTAATGATACGATAGTTAGTAAACACTCTATTAGAATGTTTAAATGAGGAGCTTTATTTCCTAAGGCGTTAGACAAAAAGATTTTTGATATTGTGAACTTATGTCAATTTAGGATCTAGTTTTAGAGATGGTTGTGTGAAGGAGATAAAAAAGGTGCAACACCAAATTAATGGCACTATCAGATGTGTTGTTCTTGAATGTTATTAAAAGGTTTTTAATCACAACCAGTGATCCATCAAGCTCATCGACATTTAACTAGATATAAGAGTCGACAATAATATTAAAAAATCAAATTAACTAGCTAAGGGTTCCAACCACTATGTAAAATGTAGGAAGATAAATAGATAGATTATAAACACTACCTACTCATCCTATATGTTCAACCATATTCAAGTTGTGATAAATATCCAAGTGTATGACTATTACCTGGACTTGAATCACAATAATTACATATTTTCTATGTAGGATGATTCAAGTTGAAGGCTTCATTCATCATTTTTATTAGCACACTTGAGATTTACAATAACTAAATTGTTAAATTTCATCCCTTACACATCTTCATGTTCACACGATTAAATCTATAATAATTATTTAATGTATATCATCAAAGTTATACATCCACTTGCCTTCATCAATAGGGATTATTAATATAAATTAAGTGGATGTTACTAATGCATATAAGTTGTTTCCTTTTAAAATAATTCACCTCAACGTTATATAATAACATGTTGATACATTAATAAATATGAGAAAATTTGGCATATTCACATGTACATATTTGGTATGAAGTAACATATATCAAAATGATTCCACAACGTGTTCATAATGGATACCACAATTATTACACAGTGCATTTGTTTAAATTTAAGCGATAAATTCTTCCATTCAATATTGTATTCAACAAGTAATCTATAATGTACAAAATTTATATTAAAGAGTTATTGGAAATCACACCACTATTGCATTACCTACAAATACACATTTTATGAAAATTTACAAATTTACAAATTTTCAAGTTTAAATATATGTATTGTTGCCCTGAAGGTGGAACCTTTGAATGTGGACTTCCAAATCCATACACTCTTTGATGCAGTTCTTGTCAACATAAGAATTTCCATGGTTCAACCAAACATTATTCACTCACTAGTTAACCTCCCAAACTTTTCCTTTCGTATGCTTCTTCAATGTAAACCCCTAAGTTGCAATGAGGTTGTACGAGAGATGGCTACACTAGCAGAGTGAAGGTGACCTCTCAACTTGGGATGTTTCCACTCAATGGAACATCACTCACACCAAATTCACAATAAAATATTGATAGTCACTCGAAAGAAAATTAAAATTATGACATCCATCCCACATAACGGTGCCAACAGTATGCTTCTTATAGTTTTCTCTTTATCTTATTGGATTTTATCGCAGTGCCACTTGTCTCTACATGAAAAATAAGAATTTTCCGTAATTAAATATTTTTTATAATTTACCTATCCAAGTGTCAAAATTTTATTAGGGCTCTCATGCAATTATTTTTTCTTTTAATTTTCTTTTAAAAGGGATTATTTACCTCACCCACATATATTCCCTATTTCTTTTCTTATTTCTCCCTTGATCCCAAATTAGGCTCCCTATTTTTGTGCTTAACTTTTAATCAACTAGTGTCAACATGTTGGTATTAGATTATTTTCCTTGACTAACCCTTACCTTTTCTCAATTAAATATTTGTTGGATATTTTTATTTATGCACTAGCCACTTGACGCATTGTCTCATGTATTTATTTTTTCCCATTTTTAAATTAGTCATTTTTTATTTCAAGCACACTTCCATTTTCATATTGTAAATTTGTATCAACTATTGATTCTAATTCATATTTCATTTCTCACCCATCTCTTAGAATGTTTTAAATGTTATAAGGGTTTACCTTGCTAAGGATAAATTCATAAGTGTGAGGGTGAATAGAGGGATTAGTTTATTCATCTTTAAGATTTTCTTTAGAGGCATATACTTACCTCACATTCCTCAACTTTAAACTTCCAATTAAGACTTAATTTAACTACCCATTTTGTTTTCCCCATTTCGCATGGTGTTTTGAATTTGTTAACATGACCTTTTATTACTTTAAATATTCTAATGTCAAAGGTGATAAGTGAGTTGTTCCCTTCAAGGACTTTCTCACAAATTTCCAATGGTGCCAAACTGATTTCCATTTAGACATATGTGAATATAAGAGAGGAACATGGCATGACGATGGAGGGCACTATGATGGTCGAATCAAGTCTCTCATTTCTTTTTCATAAAATACTTTGAAAGAAAGGAGGAAATAAGTTTTTAAAGTAGGGATTCATATGTAACAAAGGCCCATTTATTACAAATTCTTTGTCATACTAAGTTTAAAAGAGTCTTTGTCATCATCATTTTAATTTTCTTTTTGTAACACCTTTGAAAACTCATGTATCATAAGAAAACATAATTTACTAGGATGTGTCTTTGGAAAATTATCTATTACAACGAAACATATATTATAGAGGTAATTAAAACTTTTCAAAGCTTTTGTTCCATATCATAAAGTGATTTCTCATGGAGAAAGAAAATTTTCTACAACATGATGTATTATGTGGACATTAAATTTGGTGTGACATGATAAGAGGAGACTCGTACATGAATTGAAACATTAATGCAATGTGATGTTACACATAAAACATAATTTGATGCAACATATTAAAAGAAAATTTACCACATGAATATAAACTTCGGTGATATGTGACGTTTTGCATAGAACATAATTTCGATGTTGCACACTTGAAAGAAAGAAACCTTGGATTCATATGATATGTTACAAACATATAGCATTTGTATAGATGTGATACATCATAGAGATGGAATTTAAATTGTATATATAAAATTTATTTGTTGTGATATAGAAAATTGGAGTAATGTGATATGTTAAATAGAAAATATATAGGTGTGATTATTAGATGGGGGACACAGAATTTTCATGAAAGTCTCCTTTGTTGCAATAGAGATAAGTTTAGGATGATGCCATACATGATGTATCATGGGAAAAGTGAAATCAAATATGATACGTTGCGAGGAAAGTAAAATTGGGCACCATATGCATAGTGTCATTGATAAAGTAAAATCAAGTGCAACATATCACATAGAAATAAAAAATGTATGTAGAATGAAAGAGAGTTTTGAATAAGTTTGGAGAAGTTAGGAGGATACAGAAGCTCTCAAGTAACGGAAAAAAATATGAACCTTAAGAACCCTAGTGAGTTCTAAGGGAAATAAAAAAACAAACTTTGTTAGAACCTTCAAAGAAAATAAAATATGTATATTGAAAGTTCATAAGGTATGATAAATCCTAGAATGGAGGAGGGAACCCATGCTATTTTTACTTTATTAGACATTGAAAGCTAAAATATATAGTGGGTTTTTGCAACATCAACAATTGGTGAAACATTGAGTGAAACCATGAATTTCAACAACAAAAGCTTAAGATAATTTACTATTAATAGAAGAAAATATTTACCTTGATCAATAACTTAAGCTTAGTAGGTTCATTGCAATTTTTCTTACAAATCAACTAGATACATGTTCATTTCCACTTTGGATGGATTAATGGTTATTAGTATGAGGCTAGAGTGTCCAACTAATTTCCCGACTCAATATTTAATTAAAGGCTAGTGTAGTATCACAGGGTAATTACACACAAGGATTTTTGAAAATTTAAGGCTATTTATTTCTATTTTTTAACATTTCTTTGATGCTAGAAAGTGTCCATAGGCTTGATGAATTTACGGTTGTGTCACAAGCCTTAATCCATTTCTAGTAAGTGTCTATACACCTAATGGATATACTTGTATTTCCCACATGATTTGAAATTCCTTTCATAAGCATATACGTTTAAATTAGTTATTCTCTATCTCTCTCTATTTATATATAAAGTGAGAGGTGGATGTGGGATCTTGATCATCTTTGAAATGCATGTGGGATGATTCCTATTAATGAGAAATATTCTAGATATGCATCTTTCATGATAACCACCTTCCTTACATTGATTACTTTAGACACATCATCAACTTCTAGATAAGATATCAATCATTATTAAATGTATGAGTGAAGCCTTGAAGGTTACCCACAATTTCCTAAAACCAAACCTGACATTTTTGTAGTTTCCTATTGTCTAGGGAATATTACACCACCAAGTCTACATTCCATGGACTAAACTAAGGTAATGAACAAAAACTATGAATAAGTGGCTTATCTATTAGGTCAAGAGTGGATTTCCAATATTTTCATTGATAGGTGAGGATAGATCTATGCTCATTTTCTATTCAATTCACATCCATATTATGGGTTTAATAAAATAAGGATTAATGTCATATAGAGTTATTTTTAATTCATACGTTTTTAATTGTTCATATAATTTCATCTTTGTGTGATTATTTTTTTTGTTTTGTATAACATTTTATATTAGGTGGACATATATTTACATTAACATTATAAGCATTTTCTTTTGTCGATACAATTATAAATTTGTAATTCTATAAATAGGAAAATCTATTTTCGTTTAGGCCTTTTGGTTGTGGGAGGAAAAAAAAACTCCTCTTTGATATATTCTTTACTTTTATTATCTTATGTGAATTTCAAGTTTTGGTTTGAGAATGCATATAAAATCATGGAGAAAGATAAATAATATAGAAAAGTTTGATAATCTATAATCTTCAAATTAAAATAAATATTCCCTATCTTATCATTCTCATACATTTAGGCCCTTCACCCGTCAAGAATATGGCTATTATTAAGCATATAATGTTGAATCACAATGAAACTAATTCAAAAGATAAGATGTTTTTTTATATTGCTACAAAATCTAGTCAGTATCACCTATGGGTTAAGAAAGGATGGTATAAATATGTTAAATATTGGCTAAGTTATTAGAGAATTGAGTTCACTCTAAACAATATTGATAACATTAAAGATACTATCACATTTAAATTTAAGGAGCCATTGTGGTGCTACAAAGAATTAGAGGAAAATAAAAATTCATGATACTACAAAGACATCATTATCCCAAGGCTAGAAGATCTATAACTATATCAACCTCTTGTTGAGTAGCAATGCTTATAGTAGTTTGAGTCTATTTGAGTAGTTAGAGTGTTAGTTCACATGATACTCAATTGCTTAATGAAATTGAAACCATACAACACCATGTTAATAAGGCGTAAGCATATCCCACTAATCTTGATAATATATTTGCATAGATAATTGGAGATTTAGATGAATATACAAATGTAGATCTGATAGTGTCCAAATCGAGTGGATCACTTAACATGCCAGTTGTCTCTTTTCCAAATTAAGTAAAACTCATAATGTCAATGGCTAATAGACCAGTGGGATCTACATTTGTTATTGGATCACCTTTAAGTGATGTTGGAACTTTTCCGCCATCGATCACATGTCTCAAAAAATGATAGCTTACATCAATGTGCTTGGTTCTGCTGTGATAGGCAGGATTTGTAGCCAAGTGAATAGCACTTTTACTGTCACAAAGTACATTCACTTTCTCCTGCTCTTACAATTTTATCAAGCAGACCCTTTAACCATATTGCTTCTTTACTGGCATATGAGGCAGCTATATATGCAATTGTTTCTTGAAGCTTTAACATCCAACTAATTTCTCCACCTGCAAGAGTAAAGACATAACCTGTAGTAGATCTTATTTTTTCCAAATCACCTGCATAGTCAACATATACATATCTGCAGACTGATCCTTCACTACCATTAAAGACGATGCAATGGTCACTAGTGCCTCTTAGATATTGAAGCACCCATTTCACTGCTTGCCAATGTTCTTTACCTGGATTTGCCATGAACCTATTGACAACTCCAACTGCATGTGAAATGTCAGGTCTTGTAGATACCATCGCATACATTAAGTTGCCTACCGCATTTTCATATGGTACATGATACATATACTTCTTTTCTTCATCAGCTCTAGGACTTAAAACCAAAGAAAGCTTAAAATGGGAAGCTAGTGGAATATTAACAGGTTTCACATTGTTCATAGAGAACTTTTCAAGTATTTTCTCCACATACTTCTGCTTTCATAACCAAAGCTTACCATTTTTTCTGTCTCTGTGTATATCCATGTCCAAGATATGTTTTGCTGCTCGAAGATGCTTCATATCAAACGTCCTAGAGAGTTGAGCCTTTAACCTATTGATCTCCTCCATGCTTTTGCTTGCAATAAGCATATCATCAACGTACAAAGCTAAGATAATGAATATGCCATTGAAACTTTTGAAGTATATACAATGATCATACTCACTTCTTACAAAGTTCTGGCTCACCATGAAGGAATCAAACTTCTTGTACCATTTTCTGGGAGACTGCCTTAGACCATACAATGATTTCCTGAGCTTGCAAACTAATCTTTTGTTGCGACCTTGTATAAAACCTTCTGGTTGTTCCATATATATCTCTTCGTTCAAATCAACATGTAGAAAAGGTGTTTTAACTTCTAACTGTTCTAACTCAAGATTAAGAAACGCAGTTATTTCCAACACAGTACAAATAGAAACAAGTTTTACAACTGGAGAAAAAATCTCATGAAAGTTTATACCTTCAACCTGAGAATACCCTTTTGCTACCAGTCTTGCCTTATACCTTTCGATACTTCCAACAAATTTTCGTTTCAGCTTGAAGACCCATTTGCATCTGACAACACTTCTCCCTTCAGGAAGCTATATAAGGTCCTAGGTATTGTTCTTGGCTAAGGAGTCCATTTCTTCTTCCATAGCCACTTTCCATTTTTCTCTATCTGTATCATCTACTGCTTCCTGATAACAAGAAGGTTCCCCATCTTCAGTAATTAAAGCAAAAGATGAAGCAGAATCTTCATACCCTTTTGGAATTTTCCTTTCCCTTGTAGACCTTCTTAGAGAAACTAGTTGCTGAATTGCTTCAGAAACTTGCACTGGTCCAAAAGCTTCAACGGCTTCCTTTGTGTCTTCAACACCTTTTTCTCCAGAGGTTTCTCCTTCCTTTTGACTGTCACCAAAAAGTCTAGCCCCCAACTGAAGTCATTGATTGGCAATACCTGTTCCTGTTCAATTCTTTCAACAATTGATTTTAAAAGAGAGGATTCATCAAATGTTACATCTCTACTAATGACTATTTTCCACAATGTAGGATCCCAAAACCTATATCCTTTCACTGCATAGTCATACCCAACAAAGACATAACATTTCGACATTGGATCTAATTTTGAATGCTGATTTTTCGGAATGAGAGAATAAGCATCACAACCAAATATCCTCAAATGTGAATAGTCACAAGACTGACCTGTCCAAACTTCTTCAGGAATTTTACAATCAATTTCTATTGAAGGTGATCTGTTAACTAAATAACAAGCAGTAGATACTGCTTCTGCCCACAACTCCTTTTGCAAGTTAGCATTGCTGATCATGCTTCTGGCTCTTTCCATAAGAGTCTGATTCATACGCTCAACAACACCATTTTTCTAGGGAGTATAAACAACAGTTTTGTGTCTAACAATTCCCTCATCCTTACAGTATTGTTCAAATTCACCTGAAGTGAACTCACTACCATTGTCAGTTCTTAAGCATTTAATGGATTTGCCTGTTCTTTTCTCTACCATTACTTTAAATTGTTTAAAGACATTTAATACATCAGCTTTCCCTTTTTAGCATATAGACCCAAACTTTCTGGGAGTAATCATTAATAAACGTTAAAAAATACAGTGCATCTCCATATGACACAACAGGGGAAGGACCCCACAGATCAGAATGAATATAGTCTAAAACATCTTTACTATTATGATTTCGAACTTTAAATCTCTGTTTACACTGTTTTCCATAGACACAATGTTTACAAAAATCTAAATTCAAGGATTTCAAATCGGGAAGAGATTTACATTTGATCAGTATCTGAAGACCTTTCTCGCTCATATGCCCCAATTGCTGATGCCATAAACGAGTACCTGTTTCTTCCTTTTCTGACGCAACCACTACTTCACTCATCTGAGTACTTCCTTTTAACCTGTAAAGATTTCTGACCTTTTCTACCTTCATAACCACAAGTGCTCCTTTAAAGACTTTCAAGACGCCATCCTGACCTGTAAACTTATAACCATCTGAATCCAAAACTCCCAAAGAAATCAAATTTTTCTTCAAATCAGGTACATGTCTAACACTAATTAATGTTCTAACTGTGTTATCATACATCTTAATCCTGATATCTCCCATCCAAACAGTCTGACATGACATATTGTTACCCATAAACACAGAACTACCGTTTACATTTTCATACGAGGTAAACCAATTTCTATGTGGGCACATGTGATGAGAAGCACCAGAGTCTAACAGCCAGCTATCTAAACCCTGAGAGACATTACATTTAGGTGAAGTTTCATCTATCCTACATAATTCTTCAACAGATAAAACTTCGTCTATCATACCTGAATCGACCTGATTCGCTTCCTTCTTTGGGTTTTCGGATCCCTTTCGTTTCCAACAGTGTTTCTTCAAGTGTCCAATTTTATTACAGTGCCAACATTTTACCTTACACTTCTTTCCCTTCGATTTCAATCTGG
>APFE030356239.1:440-18698 GCA_000404065.3 Pinus taeda
CGTGGGGTTCCTTATGTTTAACCCTTGGTATTTAGCCGACGGTATTGTGTTATTATGGTTTTGGCCCGTGGTATTGTTTTATATTATTATTATTATCGAGCCCCATGATCCATGATTTGAGGAAGAACTTTCCTATATAAAGAAAAGGAGATCATTTGGCTTGGATATGCTTTTGGGTTGAATATCTTCAGATCTGAAATATTGGATTATTGTTTCAAAAGCTCGATCTATATGAAAGTGAAGTGGAAAGCGAATCTATGAAGGGCGATCTCTCGAGCGCTGCAGCTGCGGAAGTGCGGAGGTGCCACAGAAGTCGCAGTGCCGAGACGCCACAGAGGCGCCAAAAAAGGCGCAGTGCCGAGACGCCACAGAGGCGCCACAGAAGGCGCAGTGCGAAGACGCCACAGAGGCACCACAGAAGGCACAGTGCAGAGATGGCACAGAGGCACCACAGAAGGCGCAGTGCGGAGATGCCACAGAGGCGCCACAGAAGGCGCAGTGCGGAGGCGCCACAGAAGGCGCGGTGCGAAGGCGCCACAGAAGGCGCAGTGCGGAGACGCCACAGAGGCGCCATAGAAGGCACAGTGCGGAGACGCCACAGAGGCGCCACAGAAGGCTCAGTACGGAGGCGCCACAGGAGATGCCACAGAGGCGCCATAGAAGGCGTAGTGCGGAGACGACACAAAGGCGCCACAGAAGGCGCAGTGCGGAGACACCATAGAGGTGCCACAGAAGGCGCAGTGCCGAGGCGCCACAGGAGACGCCACAGAGGCGCCACCGAAGGCGCAGTGCGAAGGCGCCACAGAAGGTGCAGCTGCGGAGGTGCACGGCGCCACAGAAGGTGAAGTGCGTAGCGACGTAGGCCAGAAAAAAGGAAATTGCGTATCTGCCTTAAGATCTTTTGTTGATTGATTTTTTTTGTTGATAAGGTGTTCCGCGTTTAGTTTACTGTTATTGTGGATCTGGTTATCTAGGTGACTCACTGGTACTTGCTGATCATTTGATGTTTATGGATCCAGTTTGAAAATTTATGAAAAGTGGTCCTTGAAAGAAAAGAAGTAGGGGGTTGTAGCTCCCTTCCAGGAGAGACTGGAAAACTAGAGAGAGTTGTAGCTCTCAGCAGGTTGCAGCCTGCGTACTGGTAAAGGACTGCACCAGTACAAGACCATTGTAAAAGGAGTTTCTAATTTGAAAGAAGATAGAGACATATTGCAGCAGGTGGTTTTCACCCACATTGGGTTTCCACCTTATATCTGGTGTTCTTTGATGTGAATGTCTGTTTTCTTTTCTTGCTCATTATTTTATGGTACTGATATGCAAAAATAATTCAAAGTGTAAATAAGGAATATTTGTTAAAAGAACTAGATAATACTGATTCACCCCCCCTCTCAGTATTATTTTCAACAATAGGTTACTAGTGTTTGTACCAGTCATAACATTTGCATTAGAATACACTAGACAAATGCTGAACATGGATGAGATACACTTTGTGTTCGTAAAAAAGAAAGAACAGTTCACGCTAAAGGCTCATATAGGTCCTTATATTATCAACACTAGAGTTGCAATAAAGTAGGTGGAAGTTACTTTAAGTCATATGAAATTTAAGCCTAGCTTCTCTTGGTCTTATGATCCTCTGGGCACCATTTCAAAACGTATATTGGAACATAAGAGTAACTCCTATCCACATACACTAAGGCTCGAAATTGAATAGTATGCTAACCAAGAGGAATGGATATAGGGCAATTTACAAGAAGCTTAAGAAAAACTGATTAGTCAGCCATCCATGCATACACCTATTTTGAAGGAAAAGGAGGTCAAAAGGGAGAGAGAGGCCATGTCCCATACTGACTTTGAAACATAAGGTGCATAATTTCTTGTTTTTAAAAGAAGAAAGAAGGACCCAAACAGTAATAAAAAATTAGACCCTCAAGTTTACCCTTAGGTGATTACTATCCAAGATTAATCTCAAAAATAAAGAGATACATAGTAGTCGCCCACCGCAGTTTTGATAGGAACTTTTTGCACTCCTTTTCCTCAGGTAGAAGAAAAAATTCAGTCACCTACTGTGGAAACAGCAGTTTAGGTGCCAATATCTTCTAGTTGTCAAATTTGAACTCAGTAGAGTATATTTTCAAGATACAGGGAGTTAAAGTTGAAAAATGAAGCTTTAAAAGCTTCAACTTACTAATAGTTTTGGAATCAGAAAACAAAAAGACAACATAAATTTCTCTCTGCATTCGACTTAGAGAAAGGACAATTCCAAATGGCCTTCATGGAACCTTTAGTGCCAATTCTGAGGATTGTTGAAGACTACAAAGCCTCCACTTTCTCAATTGATACAAAGAAGATACATGAAATCGATCAAATCGATTTACACAAGTAAATAGTGTAGTTGTTTTTTTCAACAATCACCAGTTCGACCAAGAATGCTTCCAAATTACAATCATCTTTCAACAACATGTCTTCTCAGTTGAGGATTGAGCAGATGTTCTCATTTGCTAAAGATAGTAGAATCAAGACTCTAGAAGATTTGATAATAAAGCTATGACATGACCTTGCTAATATTAAGGCGGCCGAAGAGCTTATAAAGAGAAAAGAGCAAGATATTCAAGCATTAAGAAAGCAACTAAAGCTACCATCCCTGGAACATCCTCGAGCTAAAGAAGTCGCTAGCATAGAAATGGAAACGGAAAAATGATTTACAATAGTTTTTTAGGAGAATGCACAAACTAAGAAAATGGAGCAGGACATGGAAGCACTATTAAGAGAAAAAGAATAGTGGGAAGTAGCAGGGACATCTACATCATGCACAAGTTCAGTAGTAGATACTTCACCAAAGGAAACATCTTCAGATTCTACAGAAAAGCTTGTTAAAGCGTTGGAAGAATTATCATCAGTTAAGGCAGAGAAAGAGAAGTTATCGACAACATTCATTTCAATGGAGGAGAATATAGTTAAAGGTGATAATGCCTATATAGCAAAAGTGCAGAAGACCTACAAGCTCATTCAATAAATTTAGTAATTAGAGGACCAATCTTTTACCATCCAAATGTTGGCCAAGGCCAAAAATAACATTTGGCAGAATATAAATTTTAATATAACAATTATGTGGCCATCAATTCAAATAAATTTTGAGCAGGAAGAGCTCATGAAAAGAGTTTAGACAACAATACAAAATACTAAAGCAGATTTGGAGCACAGTCTAGAAGAGGTACAAAGGATTATTAAGCTTTTAAACTCCAAGATAGAGGATGAATTAGAGGACCTAAACACTGCAGAAAAGACAAAAACAATAATAGAGGTTAAATGAATTTCAACAAAAAATAATTTCATTATACAACTAGAGAAAAAATTTGAAGAGCTCGAGTTACAAGTGAAAAGATTCAACGGAAAGTTCACACTAGTGCAGGAAAATGGTCTACCTACTTTGAGGAATTCTAATGGAAAATTTTTTCCATTAGAAAACTACCAGGAATAGTTGTGTAACATAGTTTCTAATGCTTCAAAGTTTCTAAAGGCCAATGGAGTTATTAGGGGAGAAGCATTTATACAAGGCATGCAATTTGATTTAAATATTCAACATGAGATTCACCATTTTTTTATCAACAAGCTAACTTTGACATTTACACTGAAGTGGATGAAAGGTTTATAAACATGCTAAAGTTTTCTATCCCAAATGAGGAAGGGTAGGACCAGTTGCTAGAGTTGATCAAGTAAGTATAACTGAAGCCCTTAAATTATGGTAGTGGAGAGACAACATTTGCAGCAAAATAGCTATAGTCAGCACCAAATTCCTTCAAAGCCTCAACAACACAACAATTTTTACCAGAATTTCCTTATGTTCTTCTTCTATATCTAAAATATATGTGCCTTTAACATATCTTATTTTTTAAATCTATTTTATTTTGAAGTCCGATCTGAGATGTAAAAGGTTTCTATAAATACTTAGTAAAATGACTTAGAAAAGGTTGGCACTTGTATGAAGAAAGGGGCTATATTTTGATAAGTTTTGCATGTACTGAAGGGATCATTTTGCAACAATACAGAGGGTTTTGCTCCAGTATTCGGTGTCAAATAATTGGTGATGTGATTTTCTCATGTGACTTTATTTAATCTCTCAGTTTTCGTACGTTTTATCTCTTTAATGTTTCAAGAAATTAAGGGTTGAACCTTCTTAAATGTACTTGGTTATGGCTTGTAAATAGTATTAATATTTTCTTTATGATATTAAGTATAGAATTCATCTGAGCATGCTCTGTTTTTAATTGAACCTAAATCATTTTCATCTTCCCACTCACAAACTTTCTATATGATCCAAAAGTTTGTCTATCCTGCCTTGTTACAACTACTTTGTTATTTTGTTATTGATCACCCAAAGTTTTGTGACTCCACACCCAATGGTATTTCTTGCAATTTTTGACCAAATATTTGAAAAACAAACCTTAGAATTCATTAACTAGGCTAATATCTTAAAACAAAAATCTAAATAAAAAAGAGAGATCCCTCTCTAAAATTGGAAGGGCTAGATCCCAACTTTGTAAGTGGTTTTGTGGTTTCCTCTAGGTTTCTCTCCACATCCTAGGGGAATTATGGAGTGATAACATCTTTCATGAATGATCTCTAACAAAATTATTGGCAGATGTAGGATCGATAGGCTTACTTACAACAGGGTGAGTGGGGCACTCAACATAAACTACACCACTTTGAAGGCAGAATGGCTCACAAGGAGAAACTTGTGTATCGTGTATTTTGACCTCTAGCATCACTAGGTTCTAGACTAGAGAATCTTGCCTCGGTAAATTCCACTAATCCATTATAGTTTTAGGTTGTATTTTGATCTTATAAGTCATATGGTTTTATATTCTTTTTCATTTATGGCTAGTCAGGTTCTTGAGGTCAATAGAATTTTGGTAAGTTGCAATCAACAATGTAAAAAATTGACATAAATGAAAAACTTTGATTCAAAAAAAAAATGTTGATGATAGCAAAAATATTCAATTTAGATCATAAAAAAAATTAATTATACAATATTAGGTAATATTGATATACATTTTAAAAATATATTAATAATGGAAAGCATTTTAATATGGACTTGGTCTAGAAATAAAATATTTAAATATTCATATTAAGTAAAATATTTCAATGTGAAAGCAATTAAATTGTACATATATGTATCTATTATATATAAAGAAATTATAATATATATATATTATGCATTCAAAGTAATTTCATTGTTTTACATTTTTATTTTTTTAACGTATTGTTTTGGATCAATTTTGTCCACTTGTAAATTTAATTACTCTAGTCTACACAATCCAAAGTGTTTAAGAAGACATTCAAAAATGAAATTTAAAACAATATATATATATAGATTGATTTTAACCAAATATTTTTCAAGAGTAGAAAACGATTTTAAGTTTTGTACCTTGAAAAAGTTTACATGTCAAGAGATTTGATTCCTCTCAAAATTTGATCGATAGTGATTAATATTATTTTAAGTTTTGTACCTTAAAAAAAATTTACATGTCGATATTTGATCGCTCTCAACATTTGATCGATAGTGATTAAGATGAATACACTGCTTGTTAAGTTTCTCTTAAATAAATATCATAAACTTCATAATCTAATAGTTTTCAAAATTTCACATCAAGGAGTGCCTTAACAAAGCACCTAATCACAATCTATCCAAGACCCTGTGGATGTCCACAAGATCTTGGATAGATGGGGATTGGGTGCTCTATTAAGGCACTCCTTGATCTAAAGTCACTTGTTCAAGTTCAATTCCTAGCCCTGATTGTGGTGATATATTAGACATGATGAAGAAGTAGTCTCACAAAAAAAATGAAAACAAAATTCATTCATCGTTATCTTCCTATTTTCTAATATAGTATATTTCACATATATATATCAATAACGGATAGCGATCTATCAACCCTTCAAATACTTCTTATTTACTACTAAAATATTGCTCATTTATCTACCTTATTTTTAATTAATATTTTTAATTTCATAATTAACTATCTATAATAAAAATTAAAATAAGATTTTATTATCAAATCATTTTTATCTTTCAATTCTATATTTTCTATCTTACCATGAAAATAATAAATTATAATAATTGAAAATATAAAGAACCTTTCCGGTGAACCTTCAACACCTTTTACAAACACTTCTCATTTACTACTAAAATATTGCTTATTTATCTATTTGTTTTTAATTAATATTTTAAATTTTATAGTTAACTATCTATAATAAAAATTGAAGTACAATTTTATTATGAAATCATTCTATCTTTCAATTCTATGTTTTCTATCATACTCATAAAATATTTTAATATGAACTTGGTCTAGAAATAAAATATTTCAATATTCATATTAAGTAAAATATTTCAATGTAAAAGAAATTAAATTACATATATATACTTAAACCTATCTTATTTCTCATCCCTCAATTATAAAAATATTCTTAATTTTGTAATTAACTATCTATAATAAAAATTAAAATAAGATTTTATTATCGAATCATCTTTATCTTTCAATTCTATGCTTTCCATCGTACTTCTAAATAAGACATCATGAAAAAAAAATTATGATAATTTAAAAATATTAATCTAATAATGAAAATATAGTGAAAATTAATAAATAAATAATATAGAGATATTAATTATGAGAAGACAACTTTTTTCATAAAACATTTTTAATATCTCCCTAAAAAAAAGCTTTCAAATATATTGTTTGTAGGCAAGGGCTAACGAGCCTGCTATCGGGCATTAAATGCCCGGCTACATGCGTCCTGTATAGCACGATAACACACAACTATCCAAGCGCGCACCTCTGTTATCGCGCGTGCGTGTGTGTTATCACGCTATATAGGGCGCATGTAGACGGGGATTTAATGCTCGATAGCAGGCTCGTTAGCCCTTGCCTTGTTTGTAAAATCTTTGATGTGGTCCCACGGATCGTTAACGTCGACTTCTCGTTTGGTAAACTTACATCGACTACGGCAACATTCTTCACGTCTTCTTCCAAAGCCTTAGATGGGATTAGGGATCATAGTTACTTTGAGAAATAAAAGATTTTCATACAATCTATTATTTTTATAAAAAAATATCTATATTCAATATTTTTAAGTATTTTCTTATAAAAAAAATTATACTCCTCAATCATATTTTAATATTGATTTTTAATTATTTTAAAGTTATATAATTATAAAATTTTAGAAGAATGAAAACAACATTTTATTTAATTATGTTGAGGTGTCTTTTACAGTCAAAGTTACTCTAAGAGATGTGTAATTCCTTGCATGTTCTACTTAGGTTTGATACTTGAAAACTAGTAGAAATGAACATACATATTAAGTTAGTTTTAATTAAAAGCATTATAAAACATGAAGAACCCCATATTTAGTTAGTTTATGCTTAAGACTAAACCTACATAGCAAAATCAAAGAACTAGAGGAGCTACGATCACTCGGTGGATTGATCAGTTTATGGTAGTTGAATCTTTGTTGGAAAGAATCTCTCTCTTTTAGCAGTGTGTTGGAGTGGGAAGTAGTTATAATCATTACCCTATTTTCCTTGAACTTAAAGGGGGAATCAAAAAGCCATGATCTCGTTTAAATTCAATTCAAGCTGGTTAAAGCATGAATCTTTCTATAATATTTTGGTGGAGCATTCATCCCCTACAACCTTGAAAGGGAGGATTTTGTCTCGTCTCAATTCTTGGATAATCTCAAGAGACTCAAAAGGGCAATTATCAATCAGTCTAAAGACAAAATTTAAAGGGACAAGGAGGCCTTACAAAATCTAGAGAAAGTGTTGGAGCCATTAGAAGATGTCGATGGGGACGGCTACATTTCAACATAAGATAAACAAAGATCATTAAGCTCGAAGCTACCAAGAAAATAATTTTTAATAAAAACTATTCCTAGAGGTTATAAAGAAAAGCGATTTGGCAAAAGTATGGAATTCAAACTCAAAGTTTTTCCAATAGTTTGCAAAGGGTCACTGGGCCATCAACACTATTTTGGCTTTTTAAAACATTTGAATCGAGGTTAGAAATCAAATTTGAAACCCTAACCAAGTTAGTAATTAATATTTTTTTCTCCTTTTTTAAGCCTCTACAGGAAGCTTCTTTAGCCGAGGTGGAAAACATGACACATCATTTACCCAAATTCGTAGCTTATAATTGCAACCAATCTCTCATTGAATTATTGCCAGAGGAAGAACTCCAAAAAGTCTTGCATTATTTTGAATGGGATGAAAGTTCAAGTCCTGATGGATGGTCAGTTGAATTATTCTCCAATTTCTTTGATATATTAAGGGTTGATATTCTAAATGTGGTAGAGGATTGTAGATTATCTAGAAGCATGTGTGGATCTTTCAATTACATGTTTATTTATCTTATTCCAATGAATGGATTCCATTGCTATTTCGATGAATTTAGAACAATTTCTTTATGCAAAAACATTTACCCATCTGCTAGAGGCTACAACTCATTCTCTAACATCCACTGAAAGGGAGCTACAACCTCCTGATCTCGTTTACTGGCTTCTACCAAAACACAAACACTCATCTCCTAGAGGCTACAACATCCACTCACTCTTTAACATCCACTAAAAGGGAGCTACAATCCCCAAATTACATTTTGTATGTGTGCAGACTCTTACCAAAATGCAGACACCCACCTGTTGGAGGCTTCAACACCCACCCATTCTTTAACATCCACTGAAAGGGAGCTACAATCCTCTGATCTCGTTTACTGGCTTCTACCTAAAGGAAGCTCCTACCCTGTAAATAAATTTACTAGCTACCTGTGGAAGGAAGATCTGACTCCCTTACTAAAGTCTTTAATCCTCAGCACCCTTTGTGGACCATGTTTCATAATATTTCAGACTTGATCCACCTAAATCAAAACATCAAACACTATAGGAAACCTTTCATGATATCTAATATAATGCACTGCGTAATCCCCCATACTTACTTTCATGATATCTTCAGACTGGATCCATATCAACAATAATCCCAAACCAAATTGAATAGTGAATAAGAAATACGATTATTGAATCAACGGAATCAGTGGAATCACTGTACCATCATCCTACTAAACATTAAATGAAGCATTGTAACTAGATCAGATCAATTCACAACGAAAGTACAATAGATATAAGCCATCCAGATCAAGACATAATTGATGAAAAATAGAAAATATAACATAACTCATCATTAAATAGTACTGCAAAACTTGACCAAATCTAACTAAAAATATGTTTGCTAAAATTATTAAGTAGACTAGTTTATATATATGCTTATCTTGGGCAACACCAATAGACAAATATCAATGTATTGAAGCAATATATCAAAAAATATATATGTTACTAACCATAAAAAGATCTGTGTATTTACACAAGTATTCAAAGTCAAACTAGAAATCTTAAATTTTTTATGCATACCTTTGCTACAACCACAACAGATACTACACATACCTTATTGTCAAATCATAGATCACATTCATATCAGTATAGATATATATCTATCATTGTTAGCTAGTTAATAAGAAAATTAATCAGTCATATATTTCATCACATTTCCATATCTTTCAGATATCAATCTCCATCTTGTTCCTTGGTGCACACCCATTTCATATCAGATCATACATTAATAATGCATTACTTTCACATCTAACACCTTAACCTCCATCTTTTTACACCAATACAAAAATGAGAGATTAGTGATTATGCGACTAAAAAAGTTAGCCCCCACAATTATTTCAAGTGAATCACTACTAAATTTAAGAAATTTTAAGTGACCTAACTAAAAACAACTAACTTAAACGACAAATTGAGTCTAGGGATAAAATATACAACTAGATAATAAGTGACCCAACTAAAAGAAACTAACTTAAATGACTAATTTACTCCAAGATTCAAATATATGACTAGATAATAAGTGACGAATTTAAAAATGATTAACATAAATGACTACTGTAGTCCAAGAATAAAAATATGACCAACTAACAAGTACAACAAGTATATGAATCCATCTAAGGGGTCTCTAATTCCATCTACAATGTTAAAATTTAGAGACAAACTATCCTCTGAATCCATCTACAATGTTAAAATTTAGAGACCCCTTTGAGGGGGTCTCTAAATCCATCTGTAATGTTAAAATTTAAGTAGATAGATTCAAGAACCCCATTAAAGGGGTATATGAATCCATTTATATTTCTAAAAGTATAACAATTTTGTACAATATAAAGTATAATTTTACAATATATAATAGTTTTAATTACCCTTTGGAAGGAGGAATAAGAAGAGAGTTTGAAACTACTATAGAAGGGTTTTAAGGGTTAATTACAATAATTTGATCCTCACATCTTAGAGAGATGACAGGTTATTTGTTGTGGGGTTTTTGTTGTGTTGTTACATAACATGGTTTATTATTGCACTAAATTCATAGAGACAATGATTTTATTAATTTGAATTCAAAGTATGTTGATTTAAACTTGGTCAATTATATAAATCTAGATTAATATTCTAAAGCCATATTATTCTATAAATAATTCTACATATACATGCGTTACAAAAATATGCACAAATTCTAATAGTGCATTCACATTCTTAAAATGTGCACACATTATTATTACAAAACCACACATACTAACAATTCTTGTGGCTCTTTACGTAGAAAAAATGCCATGGCTCACATATCTAAGTTGAAATCTAAATATCCCTTAAAGAGTATCTATGTGGTTGTTTGAGGGTTACTTCATGTTTGAGATACCTAGAATGAGATGAGAATTACAACATTTCACATAGTTTGAGGTACCCAACCTAGTTTTAGTTACTAGGACATGGAAGTTAAGTGAAACACATGCAGTAGAAGTGGTTGGTGGTCATGCTTAACTAGTAAGGTCACACTGAAAATTTTTGGTGAGAATTTTTCTTGAGTGGTATTGGACACTTTAGTAAAATAAAAATTCTAACCCCATGACAAATGGTATTAAATCTATGTTTGAATGCAAAATAGTGGAAATGTTCTTCACTATCCACACCCCTTTGATTGGAGAAGTTGATGGGGTTATATTGATGAGGATGTTAACAATTAAAGTTGGGAAGAAAGTAAGGACCTTCCTTGAGGTGCCATTGGAAATGTTATCCTATATAACATGCTAAGAAAACATGATAAAGGGTGCATGACTAGTTTATATGCTTCATAACCCTCATAAACAACTCACAATGATACTTGAGACATTTAGGATGATGTACTAGTTTGGTGTGGACTAGGAGGATGATGGATGTCTAGCCTAACAACGATGCATGATTTATCAAGCATTGCAACAAAAATTTACCAAAGGATAACACAATATGGAAATATGTTTGATAGTATGTTAGCGATGGAAAGGAAACATCATTGAGGAGTGTATTTAAGGTAAGTGGAAGCCTGTTGCCACTAGGTACATGATCTTTAGAGAATTACACAAAGTTGGTATAGATGGAGACAACATAGTTTTACACTAGGTGGTTAGTTATTCAAGTGTGTTGGATTGACGAAGGAAGTAAAAGGTTGTTTATGTGTGGGTGGTGATGACACATCATCGCCTATAATGAAACAAGAAATACAACATTTCCTATAGTTTAAGGTGCCTAACTTGGGTTTGGTTAGGACATGTTGGATAGGCATAGTTCGAGTTATACAATAGGTTGATAGTCATGCACAACTAGTAATGTCATGTCAATGCCATAAAAAAACTAGGCTTCTTGAGTGGTATTGGATGCTTAAGGGGATTGAAAAGTTTACCGTCATGAAAAATGGTATTAATGACATGTTTAAATGAAACAATTAAAAAATGTCTTTTCACCGTCAATGTCATGTCCATTAGAGAAGCGAATGGATCCTTGTTGATGAAGATGCCAACAATTAAAGAGGAGGGAGAATGTAAGTATCTTACTTCAGTCGTGCTTTCTGTTATATTTCTTCTATCTTATAGTTGCTTTCCCTATTTCAAGAAGTTTTTTTCCATATCACCCCCCCAAAAAATATGGTTTTTAATATATACCCTATAAAACACAATCTTCACCCAAAACACTGTCATGCTTGACAAAACAAAAAAAATTACAAACTAATAATTTTTTTCAAAATCCTAAACACACTTTCCAATAAACCCTTTTATTTATTTATTTTTTTCTGAAGGTGGCAAAACCTATCAATTTCAGGTGTTAAACCAATAGTGAGGACAACCATCTATGGCTGCTATCCGCGAATGTCTGTTTGACTCATCACTGTTATCAAGGAAAACCACGCCACCTGTAATAACCCACTAGTGGTCGGTAAGGGGGCAAGCTTTCACTCCTGCGAAATGCCTCTGGGTCTTGGGCCGTTAACTTGTTTCCTTACGTCCAAAAAAGACGAGCTCTTAGCCCAAACAAAATCAGTTTTACGGCATACTCCATGCCAAATAAACCCTTTTATTTTAATAACATACACCTTTATTTTTTTATATATAAAACAAACTTTTTTTTTTCTACCAATAAACCTCCAAACCCTTCCACAGAGACATTAACCTTTATAATAAAACCTTTCAACGGAACCTTAAACACCTTTTAAAAGCTTGCCAATTTTTTTAATATTATTAAAAGGACGAAAAATATGATGAAAGGACTCCCTTGATGAGAAAACTTTTTTCATGAAAGACTTTTTTACATCTTTAAAAAAAAAAAACTTTCAAATATATTGTTTTTAAATCTTTGATGTTGTCACACGGATCGTTAACGTTAACTTCTCGTTCGCTTGATCTCCAGACTAACACGGTGTGGGATAGGAAGTGTGGGCCCTCTTTATCATAATAAAACAATGCGATTAATTCCAGTACGACTTCTGTCTGATGGCTCCACGACAGCAGTGGATCCGGCGGTAAACTTACAGCGACTACGGGTCTTCTTCATGGCACACTCACTTCGACGGTAAACTTACAGCGACTACGACGCTTCTTCAGGCTATGTGGCACACTCACTTCTATTTACGACTAAACAAACTCTTTGTTATGACGCTTTCAACTGTCTGTTATCTCTCACACAGTGCGGCTTTGCACGTTATTAAATTGATAGATAGATAGAAGAGGGTAATGATTGATACATTTGAATGAGATGAGAGATAGGCTAATGATGGAGAGATTTGAATGAGATGTTTTGCATAACTTTTCTCATACAGATAAAGGAAAGCGACCCATTGAGGAGGAAGTTAAAGCTGCCGCTGATTTGGAAATGGTTGTTGACAAAGTTGATTGATTCAAATCAACCTCGTGTACAGAAAACAGTTGATTGATTCCTTTTCTTTCCATATCTGTCTATTCCTTGTGATTGGAAAATGTTTGCTGTTTCCAAATCACAAGCGACAGACAGGTTTGCATCAATCAACAGGTTGTCTGTACATGTGGTTGATTTAAATCGATCAACTGTTGTCCGTACATGTGATTGATTTGAATCAATCAACAGGTGATATATAATGTATGATTAATAATAGTATTGAGTTTCATAGACTCTGCACGTTATGTTGTGCTTTGCATAGGAAAGTTGCAGCTGGAAATGTTGAAGCTGACAAAACCTGAGGATGAGGAGGAAGTGCAGGTTTTGTCAACAAAGATTTTCCAAATCACAAGCGACAGATATCGAAAGAAAAGGAATCAATCAACTGTGTTATGTACACGTAGTTGATTTGAATCAATTAACTGTTTTCTGTACACGTGGTTGATCTGAATCAATCAACAGGTGATGATAATGATTTGAATCCATCCAGAGGTATGATTAATAATAGTATTGAGTTTCATAGCATTATTAAATCAATTTTATTTGTTCCGGGTACCGGCGTTGAATTAAACTCGGAGTGAAATAACGTATAGGTTAATGATTGATAGATTTGAATTTATGTTTAGGTTAATGTATGTTGTGTTTTGCATCACTTTTCTCATGTAGATAAAGGAAAGTGCCTCATTGAGGAGGAAGTTGCAGCTAGAAAAGCTGAAGTTGTCGCTGTTTTAAAAAGGTTTGCGGGGAAAACCTGAGGAGGAAGTGCAGGATTTGTCAACAAACTTTTTCCATATCAGGATTTGTAAAAAGTTGCTCATGAATGATATTCTTGCAGGTATGATTAATAATAGTCTTGAGTTGCGTAGGCTAATTATTAGTTTTCATGTTGAGTTTCGTAGGCTCACATTCACCCTTCCCTGAAATATCTGATAAAATCCTTACAAACGTCTGTTTAGAGTATTTAGTTTAGCTTATGATGTATTTTGCATATTTAAACTCATGTAGATAAAAGGAAGCGACCGATTCATGATGAAGTTGCCACTGCAAAATCTTACCGATGCAGGTTTTCTCAGTAAACTTTTTCCAAATAACGAGCGCTTGGAGGACACATGAATCCCATGTCAGTTGAATTTACCAAAGAATTCAAACGTTTCTAGCAATTGTAGTCTGTGTGAATGCATGTAATCCAAAAGATTAAGATGAATATGCTATAAGATTTCCCTTTCAATGAAGATTCCTCTCATAATCGCATGCAGAAAGACAAGACGAGCTGTTGGATCATACACGCAACCTTCTACGCTGAAAAGGAGACCCATCATTGTCATCATGACCTCTTGAATGGATACGTCATATCAATAAGGCGGCGTCAAGAAATACAATCGTGTTGACTATAAATAATTTTTGTGTTGGATTTAGAGACGTCTAATTACAATAATTAGGTTGGACATGTGTGCATTATGATTATGATATCAAATACTATCAGCAAGATTACATTTATGTAATGATTAAATATGCCAAATAATGCGATTAATTAAGTTATGGAATTAAACGTATTTAGATAAGGATTTGGATACAAATACATATAGAATAATGTTAATAAATTATAATTGTTAATGGACTGATTATAATTGATTGAAATAATAGCAGTAATAAATTTCTTGACAGCCGAAATTTGGTTGTCAAGAAAACTAAACAGCTGAAATTTAGCTGTCAATTGACATCCAAATTTCGGCTGCCCTAGGATTGGGACTGAAATTTAGTTGTCAATTGACAGCCAAATTTCGGCTGCCCTAGGATTGGGACTACTATAAAAGGGCTGAGTATCCAAGGCTTGCAATCACTCAGAAAACAGTCTGCTCCATTGAAGACTTGATACTCTATCAAGGATAGACAAAGAAAAGAATTGTAAGCTCTTGGAAGGATTCAAGAGCCAACAACTCAAGTCAAGACCAGGAGCTTTAGAAGATGGAAAGTAAGTTCCACTGTGCATTATTTTCAATTTCTTACAAAGGAGTAGATCTTGGTTAGGGTTTAAAGTAATTAGGAAAACCCACAAAGTAAATCTAACAATTGGTATCGGAGCACCCTTATGTAAGAATTACAGTTTATTTCGGTTTTAAATGATTCTCTGTCTGTAAATATGAGATTTAGGGCCTTTGTAAACACGCCCGTGTTTTCTACAATCGACACTCAATCAAACCTGGCAACGGATAGTAGCAGAAAATGTATAAAATTCCTTGTGCCCTGCCCTGTAGCTCGAATCTTTGAATATGTTGGGAATGAACAGAGAACTTTGAATATGTTGGGAATGAACAGAGAAGCCACCGTCTACCCTCTGAATCAGTGCATCACTTGCGTCCTGGAAAACTTTGATTCCCAGAATTAAGATCCATATATTGGGTGCTATAACTCTATATTTGTTGGGACTCTTGTATCAGAATAATTATGACCAGGAAGATTGATTTCATTGCCGAGAAAAGATAGTTCTCAAAACTAACCCATCCTTTAAAATAGTACACATGTGAATGTTCTTAACCATAGTACACATGATAATGTTCTTAATTGTTTAGAGTTATTTGTCGTACTGCATATCAATGGAAAATTTTGGATAAGAGCTCCACATTTTTCTTTAATATATTTCTACGTAATAATATGGAGCACACCTGTAGTATACAATTATTGAGGGGCATGTCTCTTTTTTTTTTTTCCATGGGTTGTAGTAGGTTTGTAATAGTTTGCAATGCTGTATGATTCTGAACATATTTGAAAAAGAGTCTGAGTTAAACCGTTAGAATCATTTGCCAAACTGATTTTTTCAACTTCGATTTTTATTGCCTATTTTCAAAACCTCCGTACTTCATTGTCCCGCGAGTTATGGTGTCTCTATTGCAAGGCTTTCCAAAACAACAAATTCGTTATTTTTAATAATGTGAATTCAAACTGCCCATGCTTAAACGTTGTATTTCGTTGTTGGGGAAGTGGGTGATGGTGGTTTTTTTATGCAGTAAAATTGTACTTTTATTTCAAAATCTCCATGTTTCAAGAAGGTTATGGTGGCTGTGTATACAATGCTGCCCAAAACAACAAAATGGTATAAATTATAATTATGAGTAATTACATATATTATGCTATATTTAGGCTAATTATTAAGATTTAGATATTATTTAAAATTGGTATTAACACCAATTAAAGGGTATAATACTGAATTCTAAATTGATCACAATAATGCTAATTATGGCATAAAATTTGTATTAACGTTAATTGTTGATTCGGATTTTATCACAATGATGCTAATCATGACAACCATAAAATTATTTAGTAATCTCTGAATAAATTATTGAAGCATTTCTAAAAGGTAATCATTGTAGAAATTGCTAAAGTTTTACTAATTTTGGAATCTAACTAAAGGCGTTTTTTTTTTAAGTATACATGTGTTGTTTTCGCATGAGTCAAACATTGATGTTCGCAAACAAACCACTCTCTGTAAGACGATTGCAAGGATGACTCATGACAAGTTGAAATAACGTGCTGGCAATGGACGTGGGTGTTAGCTTTCCCAAAGGAGGGTTGGCGCCTGCTAAGTTGTTTGGTGCATAAGGGTAGTGTATGAAAATTAGTTGCAACACACATGGAATAGCGATGGTCGTTAGTTCATGGATATGTTAGTCTGACCCAAAGGTAGATTGACAAAAGGTTGCATGTTTGTACTTTATTCACTACACCAAAATGCCTGAAGGTAATGATTGCACCCAAAGGTGTTTCATTATTGAATGGTGTTTTGGCTAAAGTTTTAATGGAGCAAATAGTTTTACACATGCCTTTAGATAGATTTTAGAATTATGATTAAGGATCAAATCGTGACGCATCGTATCTAAATTATTTCCTTGTTCTTGAATTTTTTCAGATCCAAACATAATGTCAAGTCTAAATCAGATTAAGCCCCTCATGGGGAACAATTTCAAACAGTGGGAGGAAAAGCTGAAATTAGTCTTAGGGATCATGCAATTGGACACAACACTGAGATTTGATCGCCCCAAGCCTAATAAAGAGAGTGAGGTAACTCCTCAAGAGAAGGCTGATATTGCTAGATGGGAGCATTCAGATCTCATGTGCATAATGGTGATGAAGAAAACGATCCATGAGACTTTTCGATGCATCATACCTGATACAGAGATAGGCGCTATTAAATACCTTAAAGCCCTTGAAGAAAAATTCACAAAGAGTAAAAAGACTGAAGTTAGTACACTTTTTGTGAAGTTGGCAACAATAAAATACAAGGGAAAAGAAGGGGTTAGAGAGCATGTTATTGAGATGACAAGACTGCAACGTGCCTTGAAAGGGCATAATTATGACATCTCTGATGAGGTTCTCATTGAGTTCATTTTTCTGTCTCTCCCATCTAACTTTAGTCAATTCAAGATGACTTATAATTGTCAAAGAGAGACGTGGACAATGCCTGAGTTTGAGGCTCAGTTGGTGCAGGAGGAAGAGAGACAGAAAATGACTAAGGGAGAAAGTGCTCATGTAGTAACATATAATCCTAAGGGTAAATGCAAGAAGCGCAAGTTTACTGCCAAGGAAAAGGGACCTACCAAGGTAGCTGCAAACAATGCCGCGCAGAAAAGCAAGAAGGAAGATACTTCTGCGAAAGCAGAAGAAAAAAACTGTTTTTTCTGCAAAGCGCCAGGACATACAAAGAAATTTTGCACCAACTATCATGCATGGTTGGCAAAGAAAGGTATGTCTCTTGCGTTAGTTTGTTCTGAAGTTAATTTAAGTTTTGCATCTAGATATACTTGGTGGATAGATTCAGGTGCAACGACTAACATCAGTGTGTCGATACAGGGTTGCCTAAGCCATCGCAAGCCAAGTGAGGCAGAGCGCTACGTTTACGTAGGAAATGGCAACAAAGTAGAAGTGGAAAGCATAGGAAAATTTAGATTATTATGTAAGACA
>APFE030356244.1:0-14505 GCA_000404065.3 Pinus taeda
TGGCTTTATATTATTATTGTCAGGTCGGCTAGGTTATATTGTGACTTCTTAGACTCCTATATATAGAAAGGAGGTTTTGTCATTTGAATCATCAAAGAATTGTTCATTTATGTAATGTAAATGAGGTTGCCCCCTCAAAGAGGCTGAATTCTAAGGCGTTGATCTATCTTTTCTATGTTTTTGTTAAGTTGGTTTCATAGCAATGAAAAAGAATATTGATACCATCAAAGAATACCAATAGCATAACTATCGTTTTGGTTCGAGGTATTAACAAAGGATCTAAGTATATAAGGAGGAGAAGATCAAAGGGCCAAGTGTGCAAGTGAATGGCTTTTTCATGATTACTTCTATCTGAAGTATATTTTATGTTGTAAGAGCTATGGGAATGATATGATCTGAAATATCACATGCACCTTTGGATACAATGTTGGATCAGGATCATGAGACCTGAAATGACCTATCATTACATGATTTGATATTGGTTGGGCTAGATCTGATTGCTTACACATGTTTTATTCTTTAAATGTCATGATATGGGTATGTATGCAATTTGGAATAGCAGCGAAGTTTTAAGTTAGTATTTGTAGATATATACACTGGTTCACCTTGGTGAAGGCACGTATGCACACTAGTTCAAAGCTTCCAAGTAGCGTGTGCAAAAGAAAAAACTGTTTACAATATTGTACTGGCACAGACTCATACTAGTACGCAAGCCCCCACCTGCAGAAGGCTACAACCTTCTCTCGTTCTCCAGCTTCTACTCAAAGGGAGCTACAACCCCCTAGATCTTGTACTAGCCGATATGTTTACTAGTACATAGGCGCTAGCCTACAGAAGACTCCAACCTTCACTCATTCTCCAGTTGCTACTGGAAGGGAGCTCAAATCCCCTAATATAACCACTAGCCACTACTGGCAGGAAGCTTTGACTTTCTTATTGAAGGCTTCAACCCTCAATATCCTCCAAGGGCCACATTTCATAAATTTTCAGACTGGATACTCCTGGTACACAACACAATATGAAGGCGATGTTTCATCCAATTTTCATACTAGACCCATCAACAACATTGAAGCTCAAAATCAATCACCACTGCAATACAACCAATCGCCGAAAACCCATCAACACTAAAGTAAATCAAAATCAATTAATCTAAACAGTCATATCACTATCACTAGACCACAGAGCAGAAACCATAACTTTGCATCAACAACTTGAACCAACTGAAACTTCAAACATCATACTTCATAATGTATATGCTACTTCGAAGTGCCTAACTAATGTGTATATGTGCCTTCACCAAGCAAACCAACATATATATATGCAAATACTAACTTACAACTTCACTGTTATTCCAAACTTTAGACATACCAGATCATGAAATTTAAAGATTAAAACATGCATAAGAAATCGGATCTAGCCCAACCAATATCATATCATATAATGATAAGTCATTTCAGGTCTCATGATGCTGATCCAACATTGTATCCAAAGGTGCACGTGATATTTCAGATCATATCATTCCCATAGCTCTTACAACATAAAATATACTTCATATAGAATTATTCATGAAAAACCCATTCACTTGCACACTTGGCCCTTTGATATTCTCCTCTTTATATACTTAGATCCTTTTTCAATACCTTGGACCAAAACCATAGCTATGTTGCTAGTATTCTTTGATGGTATTCTTGTAGCGGCTACAACCGCCCTCCAAAATTTTGCCTTAACTTCATTTTGGAGCCTCCCTTCCAACCTTCACAACAACTTGCCTTGCTTAGTCAAGTTCACAAGCTTCAGCCTCTTCTTGCACAAAGGTAGCTTGTCAATCACAGCTTGATCCATCCCCCTCATAGGTTATTCACTTGGATTTGGTCCAGTTGTAGGCTGAGCAACTTCCCCTAGAAAATTACACATTTATGGAGGGCAACCAAACTTCCCTCCAAAAATTGCGCAATCTTGTCTGGCAGCTTGCTGGGCTTCAGGATTGCGCAATCCTACCAGTCAATGCTTGCAACAGGAATCACGCAATTTTCCCCAGTAGGGTTGCTCAGCCCAGAATTTACGCAAATATGGGCAACAGTCAGTTGCTCTGCCCAGAAATTGCGCAAATCTCCTAGGTAGTAAGCCCAGCTCCCAACCAAAAATGCGCTCCTTCAAGCAGTCGAGTAATCTCTTGCATGTGCAACTGAGTTGATTGGTTCCCTCTAGGACCGAGCAAAACTAACTTGCATGCATGGGCTGCTTCTCCCAAAGTAGCATGCAAAGGCATCAATTGTTGCAGGGATCTATGTTTAGCAATTGGAGGTTACATGCAAGAGTCATTTCAGAAACCTCCCACCAAGTGTCGCTTTCCCTAGATTTGTGGTATGCGCGTCACAACCTCGATGTTATCAAAACTCATCAAACAAATGTTGTAGAGCTCATTCCTCACATCAACCTTGCATCTCTGACATCCCAAATTGCATCTAGGAGCAGTCGACACATTCAGCTCAGCTATTTTGGGGACAACTTGCTTCCCATGCCTTGTGTTTCATTTCTGTCGCTTTTTGTGTTTTCGCTTGTGTGAGTACTATTTTCTTGATTTAATTGAATATTTTTTGTCATTTACATGTATATTAGATTGATCTAGCACCGTTTCAGTTTTCGTCAACATCTCACTGCTGTCGTATGCATGAAACTATTTTTCACGAACGGTCGCTAATTCGGTGACTCGCCTCACCCACATGAATTTTGTTTCATTTTCTGAATTTGGCATTCACCATTTTCATGCATGATCATTCACTTATGCTTACGATTAGTATCAACATACATTCGCACTCACTTTTAGTTTCCCGCCAGCGAGTCTAGCCAACCTTTGTCCGGACTGTGCCTCACCAAGATAGCATTGTGCATTAGAAATGCACATTTCTACCCATCAGCTATTCCCCAGGCCTGGTTTGTACAATCTTGAGGGACAATGACTACTGGCCAAGAAAATTGTGCAATGCAGTCACTGAGCTTGCAACCATTTCTAGCTGAGATTGCGCTTTGCACAATTCCAACAGTTAGCAGCTAGACTAGCTTGTGCATTGTGTAGTTCTAGCAATCCGTTAGTCTCCTAGCAGCCCAAACTATGCCTTATGCAGTCTTGGCAGTCAGTTTCTCAACCTCTTGGCTGAAATTGCACAACCTTCATGATTAGTCACATAAGTATGTTGCAAGTTAGTTCTCAAGTTAATTTTGGTTTTCGACTAACATATTGCTTGCCGTGAGTGTTGTCATGTCCCGAGGTATTATAGGTGCTCATTTTCCTCTCGGCAGTGTAGATACAATGGTTTCCAAGAGAGCAGAGTCGAAGACACTGTTCAGAGCATACCTCGAGATGCAGTCGATTAAGTGTCTATGAGCTTGCGTACTCAAGAAGACATCAAGTTGTTTGTAGATAGGGACATCAAGATATGACAACAACAACATCACAATGAGCAACATCATGAATAAAAACTAAATGCAACATACTGAATGCAACAAACACAACGAATGAAGCAATGTAAGAGAAAGGTTGCTAACAACACAAAGGCTGGACAAAGTTGCAAGATCAAGCAAATCCACTGATAACGAAAGCAACTTTGGAGACTCAGGCTATGAGGTGACGACGCGACATGAAGATCGTGCTCAGACAGAGAATGGAATAGAGAAGGAGGTGCATGTGCTGAAGAAAAAACTTAGGAAGAACATGAAGCTACACAGACAAACGAATGAGTTGTAGCAGGAACAAGAACAACAAGGAGCGCAACATGCACTCACGGATGAAACTGTACCCGTACAACTTAAAGATCCATCCCAACAACTGACACATAGTAGACATGGTGAGCAGTATCGTTGATCACATGCAAGGGATTCAACAACATGCATGTCATCATGCACACGCATGCAATCCAAGCCATCCAACACACTCACCAAGGTGAAGACAAGAAACAAGTCCAACTAGAGCTAAACATGTACTTTGGCAAGTTGATACGAATGACCACCAACACGCACTTGAATATCAACATCGACACTATGCATCAGTGAGATGTCGGTTCAACTGCACCCAAGAAGACCATACGCACATTAATAGATGAGTTGGATGAAGGAGGCAAACCAATGCACTGGTTGCAATGGAGGTAAGAGTTTGCTCCAACAAGATGTCACCATGAGGTGCATGCACACCATCATGGATGACCAAGCTTGGCATCAGCTCACTACCTTCACCATCACAAGCATGTCAAAGAATTGGTCTCATCACAACAGATCGAGTGCCAGTGATGTATTTCATGGCTTGCTCAAGCCATGTTTTCTCACATGAGTACATGTGCATTGTAATGTTGAGTCATGTTAAGTGTAAGTCAAGTGTCAATAGTTGGATGTAATAGTCGTAGAGTAGGTGAAGAGTCATGAGTGTAGTTGAACTATCAAAAAGGGGAATGTCAAGGGTCACCCCACCCTTTTCTATAAATAGACCCTCATAACTCATTGTAAGGGCTTTTGGTTAGCCAAGTTTCGGATAAGACTATCTTGGAAAGAGCTTGGAGAGTATTGTAATGTGCCTTGGCTTCTCCACTGCACGAAGCTAGTTCATCTCTTTGGAGGAGCAGGTAGATATGGCTGTAACATTCCACTGTTGGGGCTAGCAAGTTTACATGGATGTATTGCATGATTGGAACTTACACTTCTTTATATAATAAAAGGAAACACATTTTCACACATGTATTGTATCTGTTGTAAGACTAATCTTTAACACTTGTAATGCATGTTGCTTTAACCCGTGTTCTACATCTGAACTGATTCATTTGTTGTAATTCATAATCTATTACTGGAAATGTGTTGTATATGTTGTTAATGTTGTCCTGTCCATGTCGACTACTCCGCTAGACATCAGACAAACCTTTGACATGAACCTTGCTGTAAAAACTGTTGCACTTGTTCAAACTGATCCATGAGTGTTGTACGTGTTATCTTACCTTGTATGATGTGATTACTACATCTGAGTGGACTACTCTGCCAGAAAATCTGTGTATGTCCTGTGTGTTGTGTGTTCCTAGCCGAGTTGGGACTGATACTTTTCAACTAGAACTCACCTTCACCCTCATCTCAACCCACCTGTGTTAGAACCTCTCAATCACCTTCCTTGACTCACTACAGCAGTCACACCCTTGCTACTGACAAAGTTATCTTACTTGCCTCTGTGCGACATTGCGGTCAACACATTGCTTTACGACCCACTGCTAGGATTCCTACACAAAATGGTCTGAGGTCTAATTGTGACTTCTTACAAGGGAGATCCCCTTACATGGTGGGTCCATCACCATCAACATTTTTGCACTAGAAGGAGGGCCAGATGACAAGCTGAGTCCTCACATATGTTTTGAATCTCTACACATCTATCATGACTACCTACCGAGTTTCTCTTCCTGAGTGTGTGTCTTATGGAAATGACTTCATTATCTCGGAAAATCTCTTGGATAACTTGTCTCATAAAACATATGATGGTTGAGGCTATGGCGCCTTGGTTAGGCTCACAACTGGCATTATAGGCTCATGCGAAAGACATGGACTCTTTGAGGAATACATGAGCTACGTGCTATTCATCGACACACTTCAAGGGCACCTAATGCATTGGTGTGCCACACTGCCCGAAAAATCTATTCATTCTCTTTTTCATCTGGTCAGACAGATATGTCGTGCTTTCAGTCACTTTGACCATGAAGTGCTTGGTCAAGAAATTCTGAAATTACGAAAAGCACCTGATGAATTGGTTGATCAATTTTACACATTTTTTTGTAATCTTGCATACCGATTTCCTGAAGATGAATTTGATTGGGAATTTCTTTATGGAATATTTGAGTATCTTCTTCACATATATGAACCCCACTTAGCACACTTCAGTGATGGAGCTGCAATCACAGGCAGGCACAGTCGCTGTCATAAGTGACTGTCTACCTTCACCTCATCAAACAACTCCACCACCATGGAGTGATGTGGGAGATCATGCACATGCCTCTGTTGAACTGTCACTCTCCCACCCCACCTACTCTTGAGATTTGTGGATACTTGGCTAGAAATCCTTTTGGTTGTCACGTGGACTATTTCCCTCGACCTCCGTCCTCACATTCTGTTGATCCTCCGGATTGTATTGTCTTGTGTTCTCCCATTTTGGACTCCTCACCTGTTGTGAATGAGGATCAAGTTGCCAATAGAGTTGGTGTTATTCAGCCAACTTGTGCCATCATTCATGATGAGTGTGTGCATGAGTCTAAAGAAGAGCCTGCGGTGAAGGATGACTCCCTTCTAGCTGCACCTCATTTGCTTCATCCTGACATCCCTTGTGATTCTTCCACTGCTGATTTCTCATGTGAAAACTTATTTCTGAATTCTTCTATCTCCAATCATTCATAGGGAACCTCGGATGTCAATCTATCATTACAGTGTGGAGAGAACACATCTTCCTTGGAAAATCCGTTCAATCTGTCATCTATCTTTCTTGAACACACAGAGGGTGAACATCTTTGCTTCTCATCTACCCCTCTACCTGATTCATCAAATCATGAGGACGCTGACAAACATCCTGAATTTTCTGATCTTGGTTGTCATGATCTATTCACTTCCTTATCCGATCATGATGTTGATTCAACCATTGTTAATCTATCCAAGACACTGGTCTACGATGATCTATCTATTAACAAAGTCGAAAACCCCCAGACTGTCAAGGCACTTCAACTTGAGATGATGGTTATGTTAGGCCCTCGCTGTCCTGAGGTTGGTTTCACTTCCGGTCAGGAAATTTTTGAAACAATCAAGGCTCCTCATCACTCTCTACTCTACATAAAAGATCAACCAAACACCTAGATTTCACTTCTTCCACTCGGACTACATGATCCCATCGCTCATGCGTTGGAGGAATCTTACACAGCAAGCACACATGCACAACATAAGTGGTCTACCTTTCTTACGTTTGCTTGCATGTCATGGTCAAGAGAATGCATACACTCAACATATGCATGCAGTGTAGCACAACATCATGGTAGCACCACAGAATGCATGTCATGCACTTTCACTCATCTTTGTTCTGTGGTCACTTGTAAGCTCAGAGTGTGTTTGTCTTCACTGTTACATCTTTCTTGTTTGCTGATTCGCATAATTGTCTTGTTCGTGAACCATGCCTTCACCAACATGGGTCAACCAATGTGCCGATGGCTGCATTGGAAGCATCAATTCATGTGAGACGGCCCATGCACCGTTAGCTTAGGAGTAGAAGTAGTGTATGCTTTCAGTTAATTTGCTTGCATGCTTGTTTGCTTACTTGCTTCGTTCCTTTGTTTGTTTGTTTTCTTGCTTGTTTGCTTACTCGCTTTGGTTTCACTTTTTATTTGCTTTGTTGATTGTTAGTTTGATTGTTTCATTTGTATAGTTCGCTTGTTTCATTCATAGGTTAGTTTCGCGTGAAAACATGTATGAATCTTGAAACGAACTGGGTGAAGTGCAAGAGGGCTTGTACAACTATCAGTACTTGGTTATCTGTCATCTTGCCTCTGTATGAAGAAGTTGTTACTTTTAGTCCATGATACGTCGAAGGAAAATACTTATTGTTCAAAGTGAAGCTTGGTGAAAACACAATGCTTGTGTGCTAACTAGTGTCACCTACTCTAGTCGATTTCTTTTGGGTTAACCCTTGTGAGCTCAGTTAAGTAGAGAGGCGAGGGGGAAAACCTTAACAGGGATGTCAAAGGTATAATAAAACTACTTCTCTGCTGGAACAACCTCTTCTTCTCTCAATAAGTTGAGATCCCTCTTCCACCTCTGAAAAGAATAAGTGCTACGCATAGTTACAAAATGAAAAAAGTGAAAAAAAGTTTGAAAGAATGAAAAATGAATAAGGTGAAATAAGAGAAAGGATTCCTACGCAAAGAGGTGATGAAAGTAACTCCGTTGAGATACTAATCAAGCTCGCTGGCAACGGAACCATGCTTGCGTTCCTATGTGACTTCGTCGGGGTACTGTCCAGGCCTGCTGGCAGTGGAGCAACACCAAAGATAAGACTAAGACTTTAAGGACTATACTGCTTGTGCACCAATATACCCCTCAACCCCAATCGAAACAACTATGTTTCCTTGGCTTGGAATGTGTGTCAAACGACCAAGAGCTTGGTAGATGCTACATCTTACAATCAAGCTAGTGTGAAGCAAAGATGAACTGAGAATTGAACAATACTTCCGGAGGTGTTAGACTTGCTTTTCATGAACAAGGTCCATTTAGAGAGCTGGAGTTCTACCAGTGTGTCACCAAGTGTTATAGCAGCTACAACCACCCTCCAAAATTTTTCCTTAGCTTCGTTTTGGAGCCTCCCTTCCAACCTTCACAACAAGTTTCCTTGCTTAGTCAAGTTCACAAGCTTTAGTCTCTTCTTGCATAAAGGCAGCCTGTCGATCATAGCTTGATCCATCCCCCTCATAGGCTATTCACCCGAACTTGGTCCAGCTGCACGCTGAGCAACTTCCCCAAGAAAATTGCGCATTTCTGGAGGGTAACCAACCTTCCCTCCATAAATTGCGTAATCCTGCCAGTCAACGCTCCCCGCAGGAATTGTGCAATTTTCCCCAGCAGGGCTGCTCAACTCAAAATTTGTGCAAATCTGGGCAACAATCAGCTACTCTGCCTAGAGATTGCGTAAATATCCTGGGTAGTCAGCCTAGATCCCAGCCATAAATGCTTATTTCCTTCAAGCAGTCGAGCAAACTCTTGCATGTGCAGCTGATTTGACTAGTTCCCTCCGAGAATGAGCAAAACTGACTTGCATGCATGGACTACTTCTCCCAAGGCTGCATGAAAAGGCATCCCTTGTTTTAGGGATCTATGTTTAGTAATTGGACGTTACATGCAAGGGTCATTTCAGAAACCTCCCACCAAGTGTTGCTTTCCCTAGATTTGTGGCATACACGTCACAACCTTGATGTTATAAAAAATCATCAAACGGATGCTGCAGAGCTCATTCCTCACATCAACCTTGCAAATTTGACATCCCACATCACATTTAGGAGCAATCGCCACATTCAGCTCAGTTGTTTTGGGGAAAGCCCGCTTCCCATGCCTTGTGTTCCATTTTTGTCGCTTTTTGTGTTTTTGCTTGTATGAGTATTGTTTTCTTGATTTCTTTCAATGCTTGCTGTTGTTTATATGTATATTAGCTTGTCCTAGCACCATTTCAGTTTTCATCAACATTAACAGTCACTGATTTGGCGACTCGCCTCACCCACATGCATGTTGTTCCATTTTCTAAATTTTTCATTCACCATTTGCATGCATGATCATTCACTTATGCTTACACTCAATATCAGCATGCATTCGCACTCACATTCACTTTCAGTTGCCCGTCAGCAAGTCTGGGCAACCTCAGTCCGGACTCTGCCTCACCAAGAGCCTCACCAAGATAGCATAGCGCAATCTTGAGAGGGAAGGCTCTGCCTTCCTCTCCAGAAATGCACATTTCTTTTGAGCAACTATTCCCCAGGCCTACTTTATGCAATCCTGAGGGACAGTGACTGCTGGCCAAGAAAATTGTGTAATACAGTCATTGAGACTGCAGCCATTGCCAATTGAGATTGTGCATTGTGCAATTCCAACAGTCAACTACTAGACTAGACTGTGCATTGTGCAGTTCCAACAGTCAATTAGTCTCCGAGCAGCCCAGACTGTGCCTTGTGCAATCTTGGCAGTCAGTCTCCCGACCTCCTGGCCGAAATTACGCAACCTTCATGATCAGTCTCACAGGTATGTTGCAAGTCACTTCTCAAGTTCATTTTGGTTTTCGACTGACAGATTGCTCGCCATGAGTGTTGCCATGTCCCCAGGTATTATAGGTGCTCATATGCCTCTCAATATTGCAGGTACAATGGTTTTGAATAGAGTAGAGTTGAAGACACCATTTAGAGCATACCTCGAGACGCAGTCGATTAAGTGTTTATGAGCTTGCCTACTCACGAAGACATCAAGTTGTTCATAGACAAGGACATCAAGATATTATAGCAACAACATCACAATGAGAAACATCATGAGCAACAACTGAAGGCAGCATACCGAATGCAACGAACAAAACGAATGCAAGAGGAAGGTTGCTTAAAACACATAGGTGAGACAAAGTTGCAAGATCAAGTAGATCCACTGATAATGAAAGAAAATTTGGAGACTTAGGCTATGAGGTGACGATGCAACATGAAGATCACGTGAAGAAAAAGAATGGAATAGAGAAGGAGTTGCATGTGCTAAAGTAGCAACTCAGAAAGAACATGAAGCTGCATAGACAGATGATTGAGTTGCAGCAAGAACAAGAACAATAGTGGGCACAATGTGCACTCACGTATGAAGTTGCATCTGTACAAGTTAAAGGTCCATCCCAACAGCTGACACGAAGTAGACATGGTGAGCAGTGTCATTGATCGAATGCAAGGGATTCAACAACATGCATGTCATCGTGCACACACATGTAATCCAACCCATTCCACACACTCACAAAGGCGAAGAAAATAAACAAGTCCAATTGGAGTTGAACATGTACTTCATCAAATTGATGCGCATGACCACCAACACGCACTTGAATATCAACATAGACACTATGCATCAGTGTGTTGTCAGTTTAGCCACACCCAAGAAGACCATGCACATGTTAGCAGATGAGTTGAATGAAGGAGGCAAACCAATGCACCTGTTGCAACGGAGGCAAGAGTTCGCTTCAGGAAGATGTCACCATGAGGTGCATGCACACCATCATGGACGAACAATCTTGGCATCATCTCACCACCTTCATCATCACAAGCATGTCAAAGAGTTGGTCTCATCACAGTGGAACGAGTGTCAGTGATGTCTTGCATTGCTTGCTCAAGCCATGTTTCTCACATGAGTACATATGCATTGTAATGTTGAGTCATGTCAAGTGTAAGTCAAGTGTGAATAGTTGGATGTAACAGTCATAGAGTAGGTGAAGAGTCATGAGGGTAGTTGAACTGTCACAAAGGGGAATGTCAAGGGTCACCCCACCCTTTGCTATAAATAGTCCCTCATAACTCATTGTAAGGGCTTTTGGCCAACCAAGCTTTTGATAAGACTAACTTGGAAAGAGCTTGGACAATATTGTAACACACCTTGGCTTCTCCACTGCATGGAGCTAGTTCATCTCTTTGGAGGAGCAGGTGGATGTGGCTATAATGTTCAACTTTTGGGGCTAGCAGGTTTACATGGATGTATTGTATGATGGGAACTTATACTTCTTTATATAATAAGAGCCAATATGTTTTCATACATGTATTATATCTGTTGTAAGACTAATCTTTAACACTTGTAATGCATGTTGCTGTAACCTATGTTCTACATCTGTACTAATTCATTTGTTGTAATGAATAATCTATTGATGGAAATGTGTTGTATATGTTGTTAATGTTGTCTTGTTCGTGTCGACTACTCTGCCAGACATCAGACATAACTTTCACATGAACTTTTCTATAACAACCATTGCACTTGTTCAAACTGATTCGTGAGTGCTGTACATGTTATCTTACCTTATATGTTGTCACTACCGCATCCGAGTGGACTGCTCCACCAGAAGCTATGTATATCCTGTGTGTTTTGTGTTCCTAGCTTAGTTGGGACTGATCCCTTTCAACCTGGAACTCACCTTCACCCTCATCTGAACCCACCTATGTTAGAACCTTTCATACACCTTCCTTGACTCACTTCAACAGTCACACCCTTGCTATTGATAGAGTTATCTTACTTGCCTCAGTGCGACATCGCAGTCAAGACATTGCTTTATGACCCACTACTGGGACTCCTACACCAAACGGTCTGAGGTCTAATTGGGAATTCTTATCGGGGAGATCCCCTTACATGTTGGTGGGTCCAACACTATCAACATGTATCAATATTCTTTGTCGCGCTCATTACCATGGGTCAATATCATGGTAGGAACCCCTGGTATTTGTTCTTCTTAATTTCCCATCCCATACACGCTTTTCCTTCTATGAAATTGTGTGCATACATATATGCTCCTTTTGTTATGTGAAACCACGTGTATATGCTACTTGGACAAGGTTAACCAATGTATACTTCTTAAACCATTCTCTTTCTTCAATCTCTGGAATCTGATCTGTAATCCTTTGATGTTAACTTGTTGCACTGTGAACTATCATCATATATGTGAGTTTCCATCAAGGAAAACACCTGTATCATAATGCCAACAATCTCCCCCTTTGGAGTTGATGGCAATCACAACACCAAGATACTCTCCCCCTTTGACATCAAGTGCAAAGGGCAGACCAAGATATTCTCCCCCATAGGGATGCTTTGCACATGCTGAATTCTCTGATCATGCTCCCCCTGAGCTTTTACCAAAATCTCTGATGGATGTGAAATGAAGTACATGACTCTATCACTCAACTAAGTGAGTATGACCTTCCTGTCACCAATGACTCATACATACATAAATCACCCAACCAAGTGGGGATATACCAAATGTTCATGCATGATTAAAAATTTGCAATTATTAAATCATCCTTCCCATGCATAGTGGGGTTACAAATTATATCATAGGTCTTTACATGAACTTTATAACAAGGACCAATAATCTAAACAAGATCATGATAGTCATCAGCAACTATCATACACCATATATGATCTGCACCATAAGCATTTGTCAGCATCATCAAGATCAACAACTTGTATATGTCCATCATCAAAAGAGTCCTCTGAATCAAGACAACTATGTGGATCAAGCAATATAAGTATCATCATGTACCAAGGTCTTCTAATATAATGCCAATAATGCATTATTAGAAGCATATGCTCCCCCTAAACCTGTGCCAATTGTTCACTGTCAGATCTGATCATTGCATTTGTCAGTAAGAATCATCAAGGCATCATCATCAACTAGTTATTTATCAAGTTATTAACAACTTATGAGGGCTAAAAGCACTTCTACATAACATCAGTAGACTGCAATCATCATCAATTAGAACAGAAAAGATAATTGATAATTGACTGAACCATATCAGACCCCTTTTCCTGAGTTTGTCCCATTGCTTCTTCATTAAAACACCGTATACACGACTGTGCAGCTTGTAACTCACGTATATACACGACTTGTCTTCATAATAACCGCATATGAGAATTCGAATACTGAAGGTTCACACTTTCATATCCCCTTGGGTCTATTATGTTTGTATACTGAGCTATGCCACATCTTTATGACAATAATTCCTTCTTCTTCAATACCTTGGATTGTGATGATGTTTGCTCCTTTTGGTATGGTGGCCGAAATTTGCTCCTGCATTCCTTTGCTATATGCCCAAAATTTTTACAAGCATAACATATTATATGCTTCATATTCCTTCTATCACAATCAATAGCTTTTTGACCAAAAACATTGCAAGAAAAACAATATCCCTTGAAGTACCTGGAAACTGATGATCTTTCTGTGTGACAATTATTAGCTTGAACCATTCTAATTTTGCATCTGGCTACAACATGTCCAAAATTATGACATATAAAATATTCAACATTATTCATCAGAGGAAAGAACCTATTATCCTTTCCATAGTTAGGAGGAAATGATTTTCTTTGAAGTCTTTCTTTCCTTGGTTGTTGATGGGGTTCACCTGTTATGAAACCAGCTCAAGAAAAGATAGAAAAGATAGATCAACGACTTAGAATTCAGCCTCTTCGAGGGGGCAACCTCCTTTACATTACATAAATGAACAATTCTTGAATGATTAAAATGAAAAGACCTCCTCTCTATATATAGGATTCTAAGAGGTCATAACATAATCAAAGCCTACATAACAATAATCATGTAAGGGCACAATAATACTAATAGTGGGCTTCTATGGGGCATAATAGTAACAATATGGGCACTACATGGGTACATCAATATAATAAGGGGCACAACTAAAATAGTAATGGGGTAATCACTAGTATTATAGGGACCCAACATGCCCCTATCCTTTAAAAAGTGTTTTCCTCAACGCTTGAATAGTTCTGGATGCTTCTGTATAAAATTCTCATCCTCCCATGTGGAATCTTCAACAGATAAGTTCTTCCACTTGATAAGATACTCTGAAATTGATCGATTTCGTAGCCGTCGAGTTCTTGTTTCTGTGACTGCTTCTGGTTCCAATATAATTTTTCCTTCCTCGTCAAGTTCTGGCAATATTTTTTGAACTGGGAGCTTGTCGCCTATAACCTTCTTTAAACATGAAACATGGAAAACTGGGTGCAATCGAGAAGCTGCATGAAGCTCTAATTTGTATGCCATAGTACCAATCTTTTGCAACACCTTGTACGGACCATAATACTTTGGTGATAATTTATTATCCTTCTTAGCTTGCTTGAGGGACATTTGCTTATATGGTTGTAGCCTTAAGAATACCCAATGACCTACATCAAAACTTCTTTCACTGCGATGTTGATCTGCTTGTTGTTTCATTCTATTCTGTGCCAACACGA
>APFE030356244.1:18374-32206 GCA_000404065.3 Pinus taeda
TACATAACAATAATAATGTAAGGGCACAATAATAATAATAGTGGGCTTCTATGGGGCACAATAGTAACAATATGGGCACTACATGGGTATATCAATATAATAAGGGGTACAACTACAATAGTAATGGGGTAATCACTAGTATTATAGGGACCCAACATGACCTCTTATATCCTTGTTGAGAATTTCATATTTTGCTTTAGAGTTCCTTGCCTCATCTTGTGAGCTAGATTCACCTTCAACAGTTTTATGAAAACCAAGACCAGTCTTTATAAGAGGTGAACACTCAACTTTGATGATTTCATCTAACGTTTCAGAGCCTTTAGCACATCTAAGATTTAGATTTTTTGTCTTCTCAAGTTCTTTTCTTAGACTTACTATTTCACATTCTAATTTTTCATTATGCTTGTCCTTTTTAGTGAGTTGATATGTCACTGTGTCTATGATTGTATCCTTTTCTGCCAAATAGATTTTGAGTTGACTGATTTATTTAAGGATATCTTCCTTTTCTAAGGTATCATTTTCATATGCCATGAGTAGTTTAATATCTTGATCACCTTCATCACTATTAGACAAGCCATCACTATCTTCATGAGCATAATAAATTCTTCTATTACCTTCTGCAAAAATCTTTCCTTTGTCATGAGGGAATTTAGTAGCATAATGACCAACTCTTCCACAAGAAAAAAATTTGAAGGGAAGCTTACCTCTGAATCTTTCGGAACCCTGTTGAAGTTTCTTCACAAAATTTACCTCAACTTCTTCTAATATGTATCCTGATTCTTTGAGATCTTCCTTTTCTTTTCCTTTTGCAGAAGCTTTGAAAGTGACTTCTTGGATTTCTGATGGACCTCCTTTCCTCATTTCAAAGGTAATTAAAATTACATGAAGTTGAACAATAGTAATATATTGAAGATCCCGCTTTTCTTCTATGATAGATACTTTTGACTCAAATTTAGAAGACAAAGATCTCAAAATTTTCTCTACTAAAGTAGCCTCCTTTATCTCTTCACCCAGATTCTTCATACAATTAACATTCTCATCTACAAATAAAAAGTAACTAGAAATACTTTCATCACTATGCATATTAAGAGTTTCATACTGAATTCTGAGAGTTTGGAGCTTAACACGTTTTACCTGGGAGTCTCCTTCATAGCTCTGAATGATTTTGTCCCATATCCCTTTGGCTGTCTTGAGTTGCATGAATTTGACGAATTTTGATTTTGATAGACTTCCCAATAGAGCATTGATGGCTTTGGCATTGATTTCATATGATTTCCTTTTTGCTGGATTCGTGGGGACTACTACTGGATATTGGTATCCTCTTTCCAACAATTGGTATCAGAGTAGGTCCTTCAAAGGAAGCTTGATCGCTTGAAGGAATATCTCTCAAGATGAACAATCATGAAGGATATCGGCTAGTAAAAGAGCTAGGGGGTTGTAGCTACCTTCCAATAGAAGCTGGAGAATGAAAGAAGGTTGTAGCCTTATGAAGGGGAGTTCCTACGTACTGCAAGGAGTCTACGCCAGTACAAGATTGTAAACAAGTTTTTCTTATATTAAAAGAAGACAGAGACAATAATAACAGGTGGTTTTTCTCCCGCATTGAGTTTCCAGCTTAAATCTTGGTGTTCATGTGTGTTGCTTAAGTGCGATTTCTTATTCTGTTATTACTATGCATGGTTACTATTTAATGACTAATTAAGTATTGATGCACTGATTAAAGATCAACATATGATGAATTAACTGAGTAAGAAGTTCACTGGATATATGTTGGTTGCCTTAAGAACAGTTGTGTGCACACACGAGTTCCCTTCACTAAAGTAGCATATACAAATTTGATTATGAAAAGAAAAATTTATTGATTTGATAATACTAATTCACCCCCCCTCTCAATATTATTCCCAACAATTCATGTTTTCCTCTACCTTTATGGAAATGTGATAGGCTTCGCCAACACTCTAGAAACAATGCATATTCACTTCACATTGAATCAAGTATTTCAACCCATTCACATACCTTGTGAATCTTTGGAATTTTGATTCCTTTATACTTGATTGAAGTGGAAGTCTGAAAAACTCCTCGATGTACTCACGAATATAGGGTTCCTTTTGTCTTATATTTTGGACTTATATATACAAATTATTCTAGTAATCAACATGAAAAAAAATGTGCTTGATATTCATGACCATATTCTTGAAAGTCTTGATCTTCTCTAGATAATTATCTACTTTCTGTAGCATATCCCACCACAATGCAACACGACCCTTCAACTTTGTCATGGAAGATTTTACTCGATTTGGATCTTGAACATTTTCATACTTGAAGTATCTTTCGACTTCTCCAATCCAATCAATGAGCACATCAACTCTCATATTTCAATCATAACAAGAAACTTCAACTCTTGCACTACCTCTATTTCTCAAGTATGAGATCAACCTCATTGTTGGGTCTCTCTCCTCTGCTTCATGTTCTACATATATTTCTTCTTCGGGCTCTGAAGTTACTACTACATCCCCATCTCTTCTATTATCGCATTTTACTTTTAGGGGTAATGGTTGAGAGTAGTTGTTTGAAGTTTTTCACAAAAAATGAAGGAGCATTGACAAATATTTTGTCATCACTCGTTCAAATATTTTAAATGAAATCATCAATAGATTTAATGGTAGTGAGTGTTCATTTTCTTAAAAAATAGGTGTTGCGAAAAAAAAATTGTGTTTTTGGTCTTCTTTGTCCCTATATATGCTCTCGGTTGCTGATGCAGAGTTCTTAGTTTTTTTTTATAAAAAATAAAATTATTAGGCTCAATGAGATCCAACCTTCAAGTTTATTTCAACAACTAAGTCATCCAAATCTTCAAGCCAACACAAACCGATAATGTAAACCTTTTGCTGAAGGAAGCAAAAAAAATTAAATAATTTTTTTTATAACATTATTGACAGTGAATCTGTTATCATTCCTTTTGCAAATATTTTGACAGAGCACTGACAATTAATCTATCAGGTACTGGAGCAGATACATTTTTTGAAGAGGCGATAAGGGGTTCTAGTCTTGATAAATCTCATGCAATATGGATTCCCACACCAAGCATAAGTTTTGATGAATCAAACCCAAGATCCATGGTGAACTTACTATTTTGAACATGATGACAAAACTTTGTTTTGTTACTCTGTTTTTCCTATAAAAGACAGTAACTTTGGGTGTGGTTTTTGAATAGATGGAAATGAATTCTTAATAACTAAAAGAGGTTTTTGTTGGGAACATACCCATTGAAAAAAACCTCTTAATTTTTTACACAAGTGTCATGGTTTGAGAGATATTTAGAAATATTTGGAGCCTATTTTTCAGGAATTCACAAGGATTATTTTTTTCTATATTTAGAAAACACCTAATCAACTTTCAGTTGGAGAGACACCTCATCAATTTGACTTGGGGAATAGATATTATCTCCTCCTTGATTTTTTTATATTTAGTAAGCTAAATGTAGATGAAGAGGTTTGAGATCCATTATTTTTGGACCTTGAACAATTTGTAAGTATTCTATAAAGTAGATCATGAAAGAGGACCAATGGTTCAATTTTTTTTGAAAACGCAGACCTTGTGTTTACTTTTGATACTAATATAATTTGTTATAAGAATGGTTACATGTGAAAATTTCCAGAGATTCACATGTGAATGGTTTTCTGATAGTTTTTCTTCTATGTTTCTTTTCTCCTTAGTCAAAATTTTGATCATTAAGTCTTTAGTATTTGGAAAATGCTATATGAATTGGAATTCTTACTAAATGCGCAAGTTCATTTTTTTTCAAATTACTTATGTGTTTTTTAGCTTAGATACCATTTGCAGAAATCATACTTCTCTATTTTTGGTATTTATTTTCTACTTCTACCATACCTCAATGATGATTTTTCTAAAAACTATAATCTATCTTGCCTTGGCTAAAGTTGTTCATATAACCTATGGCTAGATTTTTTTTTTTTGTAAAAGAATCCATGCCCAATGGTCCCTTTTCTTTTTTTTCCAAACCAATTTCATGTGGCACCAATTAAATCTAGCCCACGATCTTAGTGGCATGCTGCTAAAGTGACCTTGAGTTGTAGAGTTAAGGAAATCCCTCTCCAAATCGAATGGTCAACTTTCAATCTCAAAGCATTCTAAAGGTTTACTTAGTGAGTTTCCTTCCACAACAAAGGAAAACTTTTGAGTGATAACATCTTGGCATCGTTTTTGGGGAAAAAAGGTTAAATCATCCCTAGTAAAGAACGATAAAGATTCAGATCTTATCATTAATAGTGAACAAAGATCAGACATAATCAAGTTTTGCTTCACCTGGTGACTCCACTAGGAATTTTTGGATCATAAGGGAGTTTACGCAAGGAGAAATCTTGATATTGATCCACCAAATCGTTTTTCAAGTCCAGTGAAGCTTTTCAAGAAGAAAATATCAGTGGAAGAATCAAGTATTGTTCCATTAGAAAGATATTTTTCTTTAGCTAAAGAGGTTAAGTCCATAGAACATATCCAATTTTATGTTAAGTTTGAGTAGAATTTGTTCAGGTTAAAGTTAGAATCTGATCTTTCAGATATTGTATTTGATGAAAAAAGGTTTAAGTCTTTTATTCCATAGATTTTCCTTCAAGATCCCTGTTTATCACAACAAGGTCAAGATATTTTTTGGGGTAGTTTGATGTCAAGGCTCAACCAACATTTGGAATACATTAGCACTCTTACTCATACATTTCCAATTAAATTTTTGAAGGAAAGGAGATTGGAATACCTTGTTCAGGAGCTATAGTTGGATTTGTCCAAGTCTTTCACCTTTCCTTTCCTTGCTCCACCCTTTTTTGCTCCATCTACTTTTATTATTTTTCATAATGTTTCTCCTTTGATTGATACTACATCGATTTTTATCCCATTTTCATCTACTATTCAAATACCTAGCATCATAGTTACTTCAAATTCATTACAAGTAGCTATGATTGCTAGATATGCTCCCCTCTCTCTTCCAGGGCAATTGCATGACCTTCTTCAGAATTATGCCCAATGCTTAATCCAATTTGATGGGAAAGGAGGTTTTACAGCGCAATAAGATTTGTATAAGTTTAATGACTTCATAAATCTGGAAGAGGTGGATGATGAAGATGGGAAGCTAAGGTTTTTCACACAAAGTTTCCCAAGAGAGGTGAAAAATTGGTTCAGAGCATTGTCAACAGGAAGTATTGCAAATTTCCAACAATTTGAGAAGATTTTTCTTGCAATATCGGAGGACAAGAAAATTCCTTTACATATCTTGGTTGAATATTATAATTTGAAGAGAAACCCAGGTGAAGTAGTGCAAGAGTTTTTTTCTAGGTTCAGTATGGTATGTAAAGAAATTCTAGTTGATATTAAACCTCCTCTTGGATTAGCTTTGCTCCATCATCCTGATGCATTTGATGTTGGGTTTTCTTTTCAATTAAGAGAAAGGAATTATGCCACATTTGTAGACATGAAAAATAGTTCCATAGGAGTAGAAACTAATTTGTTGGCCAAGAAGATGAAAATGAGGACTAAAAGGAAAGGTGTCAAGGATGAACCCTCCTCATCTACAGATACCAAGTTTGATGTTATGCTCAAAACAATGGAAAAATTGGTTGATAATTTAAATCCTCCTATGGGTGAGGCTCAACCCCAAATTTGAAATCCCAACTTCAGAAGGCCTCAAGGCCCTTAAGTTTGTAAAAAATATCAGAAAGGCCCTAAAGATATGTAGGCCATGGTACCTCATTTCCTATAGAATTTTCTTGATGAAGACAATGCAAAGGAAATTGAAGAACAAGTAAATTGTCATGATGAGGATGATACCCAGGTATACCTAAATAAAGAAGAATATGACCGATTAACCCAATTGTCACAAGAAAAGGATAACCTACAATTAATGGTTGAATTGGAGGTATATCAATAGGGCTATAATAACACGGTTTCTAATTTTCAAAGAGAGTATAATATCAGAGGTAAAAATATCACAATAAAGCCTCCTGCAACCAAGCCTTCACCAGAACCCCAAGAAGGATATTCTAATCCCAAAATATATTGAACATCATCAAACATAATATGACTTTTATGATCTCATAGTTGTTTATATGGAGAGTTTTTCCAGCTTGAATTTCTAGCCATGTTTCCACTGTGATAAGCAAATCCATAATTAGTCGCCTTTGCCATTATATTGGTCATTTTTTACTAGGTTCGAGCACATTCAAGAAGCCATATTATTTGAGAAACTACTGGACTAGTTGCATTGGAATTTTAGTGTCAATAGATTCATAATTTTTCTAGTATCTTAGGGTATTTTGGTGTGCCAATAAGCTCAACACTATGAGCATGTTATACTACATTCTTTAGTTTCAATTTACAGTGTAGTGTACAATTTCAGTTTAGGTTGTAGTTTTGTTTTAGTTAAAGAAGGTCACATGTTTTAGATTTGGAAAATGAACTGGTTTTCAAATTGGGAGCAACTCAATGGACTAGGCACCTGGTCTATGGTGTTCTTGCTGCGTCTCAAGGTGACAACATCCCCGTTGGAGCCAATTGTTATCATAGTTTACTTTCAGGGGTAATGGTTGAGAGAAGTTATTTGAAGTTTGTGAAAAGAAATTATGAGTGCTAACAAATATTTTGTCATCCTTGGTTCAAATATTTTAAACAAAATCGCTAACCAATTAAATAGTAGTGAGTGTTCATTTTCTTAAGAAATAGGCACTGCAAAAAAAATTGTGTATCAGCATTATTTGTGCCTATATATGCCCTTGGGTACTGATGTAGGGTTTGTTGGTTTGTTGGGGCCTGACCCAGGTTCGAAGTTAATTAGCCAAACAAATCCTGGTACTACTGGCCCTTTCGGCAAGAGTCTCTAGAGCGCGAACTGAGGTCTCACCTGAAGTAGTATGGGAGGGCGCTAGAACTAGGTTTCCACACCTTGGAGATGTCTGATGAGTTCGCCTAGTCCTTGATTTGTCCCTGCACGCAGGTTGCTTCACGCACTTTCTCGTTCCTCACAGCCTGATATATTGCCTTCGCGCAACCCTACCCAGGGGTTGTGTGCTGTGCTTTGTGTTATTACCCAAAACCTTGCTTATATTCCAATATTAGTTAATTATCTTTTTCTACTTGACTTCTTTAAGTTATACTTAACAACATAGGACCTTCATACAGGTGCACGCAATAAATAAACATTATATTTGCAAATTATATCAATCATGCATTAACCCAAGAATAGATACACAGAATTATAGAAAAGCTTCTCTTTATTGATTCTTTCCCCGGTTATAGACTCAACTCACCCTGCGCACTCAGCTGCAGGTGTCCGTGCACTCAGCTACAGACTACTAGGCCTCTGTGCACTCAGCTGCAGAGCCTTCTCCTACTCTACGACCCACAAACACACTCTACACTTTGACTCCACTACTTAGACTTCTCATTCTTCCTTCATTATTCGTTAGTCTTATTTTACACTTAGAGCCTCTCTTTATTTATATAATCTCATGGTCCGCAGACCATGGGTAGGTCTATCCAGCTGACATTACATTACAAAACTATGGCATACAACCTTGTGATTCTATCATACTTTCGCTCCCCACACCCATAATTCGCGGAGCTTTACAAAAAGATTCAGTTAAAACTTGGGCTTTAAGTCCCAAAACATGCCTTGGGGGGGTTAAATTCCCAATAGGCCCCCAACACAAACATCATGACTCACCCTCGAGTCACTCTGTTAGCGCAACAATCTTTGCGTGGAGTCCCTCCAACTGTTCTTGAACTGCAGCAATGTCAGCAACACACTAAGCCGCTACTTGCTGGATCTACTGCATACATTGTTCGGAAACCTCCGTGTCAGGAGTGCTTCTCTGCATCTGTGCCGGTAACCCCTGCATTTGTTTATAGTCTCGTGCCTTTGTTTTGATCCTTGGAGCGTGAAGACTGTGCTTCGGTTGGTTAGTCAGATAGTCGGGCCACCCATGTAGGGCTTTAAGCAGCTGCCATTCACTTTTCCTGGGAAAGGCTCTCCATTTAGTTTGACTAGTTGTACCACGCCTCCATCTGTGACCTCCTTAACAATGTATGGTCCCAGCCAATGCATTCTGAACTTTCCATGGAATTTATCAAACTTACTATCATACAGTAGCACTAAATCATTTACCTTAAAGGTGCGCAACTTAATATGGTGATCATGCCAGGCCTTCTCACGTTAATTTTGCACTTATTGATGAAAGCCAGCCAAGAACCATTCCTCCTCGAGTTCTTCTAGCTGCGCAAGTCTTTCTTCCAGGGCTTCATGGTCCATCAGACCTGTGAGCACTGCTATGTGTAGACTAGGGACAATATACTCCATTAGCATGACAACTTCCACACCATAAACTAACCAGAAAGGTGTCTGTCCCGTCAGTTTCTTGCATGTTATCCTATAAGCCCATAGTACTGCAAGTACGCACAGGTTCCAATCGCTCCGCTGCGCGTTGCATACTTTGGTTAGTGCAGTCTCCAGTATTTTGTTGAATGCTTCTACTGTCTCATTGGCTTGTGGGTGATACGGTGTGCTTTTATAATGATACACTTGGAACTCTTCTGTTAGCGTGCTGATGGTTTCGTTCAAGAAATGTGTACCATAATCACTCATTAAGATTTTCGGATAGCCAAATCAAGTCAACACGTTTTCAAATAAAAACTTCGCAGTCATGGTGGCCATGCAGTCTTTGACCGGCTACGCTTCTGTGCAACATGTCAGGTACTCTGTCGTGGTGATAATGTATCACGCGCCTGTTTTTCCCTGAGGTTTGATAGGTCCTACAAAGTCGATTGCCCATTTTTTGAAGGGCTACAGTGTCATTTGTGGATTCAAAGGCATCTCATCCTACGTCATTGTTTACCTATCCTCTGACATATATCACAAGCCTTACAATGTGCTTTTGAATCTTGCTGAAGGGTTGGCCACCACAACCTTGCGCAGAGAATATTTTGCACTGTCGGGTGTCCTGCATAGTGTCCTCCTGCAGTGCTGCTATGCACTTTTGTGAGGATCTGACTTCGTTCAAATTCAAGTGCATACCTTCGTAGTATCTCATCATTCCCCACTTGTACAGGTGCCCCATAATGACAAAAAGGTCAGTTGTGCGCACCACCAGTTCCTTCTTTTGCTGGATGGAGTATTCCTTTGGCGTAGTCCCTGTTGTCAGAAAGTGGATTATATCTTCAAAGTGTCCATCCACTTCGCGCATAGAAAAAAGTTGTGCGTCAGGTAATTCTTCCTCCAAACTAGTAGGTTCCTCGCCCGTCTCAATACGCAACAAGTGATCTAGTCCTGCATCCAGGCGTCCAGGTTTTACCATGACCTCAAAGTCATACTCTTGGAACAATAAGAGCCACCTACATATGCGCCCCCCCAACACAGGCTTATTGACCAAGTATTTCAACGTAGAATGGTCTGTATACATCTTGAAATATCCTCCTAACAAATAGTGCTGGTATTTTTGGAGCGCGTACACCATAGTCAACCCCTCGTGTTCGGTTGTGGAATAGGTTTTTTCAGCTTTGGACAACTTGCAACTTGCAAATGCGATAGGGTGGTCTAAGCCCTCTCCGCCTTCTTGTGTGAGCATCACTCCCAGTGCTATACATGATGCATCCACATGGACATGAAACTCCACATCCCATTTCCGGAAGGCCAGGATTGGGGTGGAGGCCAGTTTCTCTTTTAGTACATCCAGGCTCTTCATGCAATCATCATTCCAGCAGAACGTGACGTCCTTTTTCAACAGTTTCTCCATTGGTGCAATGATTTGGGCATAGATTTTGATGAACTTCTTGTAGTACCCCTTATGTCCCAAGGTAGTGCGCAACTGTTTAACACTTTGCGGTGCTTCCAAATTCAGAATTACTGCAATCTTTGCGGGGTATATCATTAGTCCCTGTTTGCAGACCACATGTCCCAATAGGCTTCCAAAGGGAACGAGGAACATACACTTTTTGAGGTTCAACACAATTTGGTGTCATCGGCAAGTATCCAACATCAAGCGTAAGTTCGCTACATGGTGCTTAACCAATTCAAATATAGTCCAATCATCCAGATAGACCTCCAGAAATTTGTGGATATACTCTTTGAATGCTGCAACAACTATGCACGAAACAATGGTCGACACGTTCTTTAACCCAAATGGCATAACGGTGTATTGAAAGCAGCCCCACTCAGTTGCGAAGGTGGTCTTGCTCCTATCTTCTGGCATGATTTGGATTTGGTGGTACCCTGAGAACCCATCAGTAAACGAATATGCTTCTTGCCCGCCAACATTTTCCAATACTTCGTATGTGAATGGGGTTGGGAATGGGTCGTGCACACAGGCATCGTTAAATTTCTTAAGGTCCACGCATATTATTATCTCACTCTTCTGCTTCTTCTCATGTACTACCATAGAGCTTACCCAATCGGATTCTTCCACTGGCTCAATGATTCCCGATGCGAGCATTTTGTCTAGTTCTATGTGGACCTTTTCCTTGTACTTCAGATTCAAGTGGTAAGGCCTCTCCTTAACCGGCTTCGCGTCAGGTTTTAGGGTGATCTTCATCATCCCTAAATCGCCAACGATCCCCTTTAAGTCTGTGATCTTGGTTGAGAATAAGTCTCAATACTCGTGGAGTAACCCAATGACCTTATCCACCGTGGCATCATCCCATTAGTCGTAGAGCGTTGCATACTTCGGTTCAGCCTCTCTACCAATGTTTACTTGCTTTATTTTTACCGGTGCGGTAATGTCAAGGTCTTCAATCATTGGCCATTGAACCTCGTGATAGCCTTCAGTTTCTGGAATGTTAACTTTGTGTGGATCTTCATCGTCTTCTTCAATGTTTACATTGTAACACTCCAGTGCACAGCTCATCTGGGTCGCCCATTCAGGTTGAAGCACTTCCATTAGCTCCTGTGGTATTTTAAAGATAGCTGCTTTTATTTCTTGTAGCGCATCATCAACAGTATCCCACCAACGATCCTCAAACGTGAAGGTTAACAGGAATCCTTCACGCAATACATCCCATTCATTTGTGCCATGGCGGAGCTCCATCTCTATATACCAATTCATGGGTATAATATCTAGGGTGTCATAGAATAGGTGCACCCACTCAGGTTGTGGCTCTTCCCCATAGACCTTCATCTATTTTGCGAGGTGCATACGTGGATCATCCCGTCCATCATACTTGTCTTTCAATTGCATCTGAGGCTTCCCAAATCATAAGCACATCATCCTCTTGCATTCGCGCCAGTCGTAAAAAATTCTTTGGTGCGTACCCCATCACTTTGTGGGCGTAGCGCACAATACCCATTTCAGAGTGCCTAAACAATGTTGTTCCAAAACTTATTTTTCAAATTTGTTTAGGAAATCATCCACCTCACCCAACCCATCATACATAGGTAGGTATCTTACCTCTGTTGCTATGCAGAGTAGCAACCTTGTCGTCATGTTACAGTTGAGCATGGTTACCTGGTGTAACTGGTTCTACCATTGTTCTATCTCCTCTTCATAATTTGAGGTGCAGGAGATTTCACGTTCCAAAGATATTTGGCCATCTGAAGTTGGATTTACCCAATCTTGCTCCTGCACGATTATCTTGTAGATGCAGTCCAGATCATCGTCGCTGTCATTGTCGTGCACTGGTTCTGTGTAGCGCGATTCTTCTACAGGGTCTAAAGGTACCACTACACGCAGTGACTTTTTCTCAAAGATCATTTTGCACTTCTTTAGATTTATTATTCCATTCATGCCAGTGGCCCAATCTATTCCCAATAACGTGGGATATGGTTTGTTGTCATCCATAATATCTATCACTTTGAAATCTTCTAGCCTGCTCACTCCTTCGATGTCTATTGTGATTCCCTGCAATCTCCCCATAGGTAGGACCTTTTGTTGGTTTTCCATTCACAGTCGCATAGGGGACCATTGCAGTGTAGGCCTGCCCATGCACTCCCATGTCTGCTTTGGTAGGATGTTCACATCCGATCTTAGATCCAAAATCACTTGATCCATCTCATATTCCCTGATCTGCATGGCCAATCTCATCTCCCTTCCTTTGCGTGTCGTGTGCTTCCCAAGCTTCTGGACTATGCGTGGTTCTCTTGGCGCGGTCCCGATGCATCTAGTTATGAGTTCTTGCAGCCCCTTTACAACCTTGTTGTCATGCAGCAACTTCAGGCATGTCTCCAAGAATGTAGTGAGCATTGATGGGTCCATTTCTGGCTCCAGTATGTCTTTACTTCCCTAATTGGAGGCATCCGTGAAGCTCCTCTTAGCTTCCATGAAAGTCTCCTTAGTGCGCTCCAAGTCAAATTTTGGTTCGTTTGTTAGAGCCTTGTGAACCTAGGTACTTTCTTCAGGCTGCTTGCCTTTTTCCTCCCCTGTCATAATACCACTTCAGAGCATGATATTTACATTGGGGTCTTCCTTGCGCGGCTTAGACCTCATCATTTGTAGGTTCTGAGTCGGGGGAGGCTGGTGTGCTCCTTTACCATACAACCTTGCTATCAGTGTGGGACAATCCTCCATCTCATGATCAAATTGCGTGCAATATAAGCATGATGGTCTCATTGGATTTGTAAAATCGTGAGCATAATGCCCCAACTCTCTGCAATTGTAACATATCAGCTATCTATGACCTCACCCTGGTCCCATTCCAGCTCGACCTCGTCCACACCCCTGAAATCGGTTCATGCCATCACTACGTTCTGGTCAAGGGGTCGTGTTTCAGCCTCAACTTTGTAGGTAGGAGTCTGATCCATCATCAACTCATAACTTCTATAGGTGCGCTCATCATGGCCTACTGATCTACAAAAATTATAGAACAACTGTTGTGAATTCTACATAAACTTTTGTAATAGGTGGCAGTTATCTGTAGCATGATTTCCTCCTATCTGAAAAATCACGCACCATAATGCAGGTGCCGCGCTTGGTCCTACTTGTGCCTCCGGTATCAATGGAATTGGTCCTCCTCCTGTGAGGTAATTCGAAAGCATTGAGCAATGGTCCTTGTCATGCCCCTGGCCCTTACACTTTACGCACCATACTTCGTTGTGCACTTCTGGATGAGCAGTCCTGTCTTGTTTCAAACTTTGCATCTCAAGGCATAAGTTTTTCAACTGCGTGTGAATCTGTTGGACTCCCAAGTTAGGATCTTTTATTGAAGTCTCGTGCAATCTCATCATGACCTCCAAAGCCTTAGCCTGAGTGGCTAGCCTTTGTTGCGACAGTGCATTCCGTAGATGCGGTGTTAATAAGGCTACAAACCATTCATGATGTTTCCCATCTATTAAGGTCATGTTCACTTCACGAATTGTGCACTTCAATCTTTGATCCAACTCCCATGGGGTTTCACCTGGTAGCATTGATATTTCCTTGAATCCAGTGATCGACCGTGCCTCTAACTTTGGCCTACTAAATTCTTTGTTTAGTGCAGTCTAGATATCCGCTATCCCCACATTTGGATTGCCATTGGAATTCTTAATGTACCAAGTCAGCGCATGATCCTACAGAGCGCTAACCAATGTTGCCTTCTATATATTATCGTCCGTGACACCCTGTGCTTCCCATACAGCTTTTATCATGAACCAAAACTAGTCCGGATCTTCATTCCCTGCTCCCTTGAACACTGTTAGCTTTATCACGCTAGCCATACTACTTTGTGGTGGTGGTGGAGGTGGTATGGGCAAAGTTAGGGGTGAAGATGGTGGAACTGGTGGTGGTGTAGGCTGTTGGGTTGTGTTATATTCTTTCCATGACTAGCCCACGTAGTTAATTGGGGGTTAGAGGGGGGGGGGGGGG